>DWMZ01000667.1:0-20429 GCA_018249855.1 Eueides tales michaeli | reverse complement strand
AGTCTACTCTACTGTTAAGCTAGGTTCCCAACTTCCCTCTGCCTACCCTGCAATATGCGGTATAAACCGTGAAGCTAAAAAAATAGAATATTCTTATTTTGTTAAATTTGTTTCACGCTAATTTGATTAGGACTAAAAATATAAAATATATTAAAAATCTTCCTATAAACATATAACGATCAGTATTTTATTTAGGATTATAACCTAAACACCCGTTTATGTGACATATATTCATTTTCATGGACGTAGGTGCATTTCGGAACGGTTTTATAGGCCATTACATTGAGGGATCACCCTGTATTATACCACGCTTATTAATTCTATGCGCTTGGAAGCCTTTTACTGAGTAAATAAACACCTGCGTTTAACAAGATTTAGTGAGTGAAAAAATGCTGGTGTTTTTCCGTTTATTTTGTTGAGTTTTACATTTTTGAGACCGCATTTTTGTCGTATTTTGTGCAATGAAAGTAATGTCCATATAGTTAGGAATGATACAAATGTGAAATGAAAAGTTTCTTTAATAGACTTTGTTTTTAAGTAACGTCTAGTTTTTGAGATATTGCTCGTTGAGTGGCAGATCTAAGTCTAGTTACATAATTAAGTAGAGAATATACGTTATTAATTCGGGGATGACTGGGAATCGAATCCACAGCAATCGCGCTTACATTCAGAAGGTATATCAAAGTAGTCTTAAGAAATTTAGTATAAATATACTTTTTTTCCATTTTTGTCAAATGATCATATCGTACAGTTACGTTTACTTTTCTATACTGTATAAATAAAACGGAAATATCATAATTACGACTAAGAGGTCAAACGTGGCACATGAGCACAAGCGTGTGACAGTAAAAGTGACAGGTTATAAGTTCGTTTCCCATTCGAGAAAACCACTTATTTAATATTTTTATTTCAACATTCAATGGACAACCGAAGCCATAATCAATACTAACACTATCCCATTGCACTTTCATACATTAATAATGATAACGGTATCATTATTATTCACGATGTTTCTAACAAACCAAACCAAACCTCTATTTTATACCAAATAAATAAATAATAAAAACTCCTCGAAACAGCAGAACTCATAGAAAATTCAATTTTGAAATCCAATTTATATAATATAGCTTTCATTTCCAGTTTCAACAATTTACTATACTATTCTATTCGAATTGACACGTTGGCGACATTCCAGATAGTTTAAGGCCTAGTTGCTGAAATTAACTATTCGATAGTTAGTATCGAGTGTTGCTTAACATAGACTACATTATCTAACGTCATACTAACGTTATTTGGCAGCGACCTGGCAGGTTGTGTTAAATCGAATTCTGTTCTGAAAAAAGATTTTTTTGTTACATTTAGATAAATAATAATTAAGGATGAGGCCTGTCGTGGCGTAGCTGCACAAGCGTGTGACTGTAAACGACAGGTTCGAACCCCACTCGAGAAAATCTAATATTTAATATTTTGAATTTAAATATTTAGGTTTAATTTCTTCGTACTGGTAACAAGGCAAAGAGCGGAGCTGAGTTTCGCCACTTAAGACGCAATAACTCAAAATTTGGCGAAAAGTGGGGAACGAAATGGGTTGTCTTAACACTAAGTTCCTAAATTCTCTCTACCTGCCCTGTCATGTGCGGTATACAGTGTGAAACTGAGTATAATTAAGGACACGGTTTTTGAAAACCAATTTTCGAGATGTTGTTTCCAGATGAGTAATTGAATTCAATGGGAACCCACAACCGTCGCATTTATAGTCAGATACAAAGATTTTTTTTAACTTCATGGTATATTCTGCACAGAGTAGGGTACTAGAGGCGACTAAGAAATTATTAAGTATTGAAAATTCTGTCTCCATTAAGAAACTTCCGTTACTAACTTTCCTCTGATTTCTTGAGGCATTGCGTATTGTGTGGCGAAGATTAACGCCGCGCTTTGCTTCGTAAATAAAGCTAAGAAATTAAAATATTAAATATTTTATTTCCTCAAATGGAATTCGAACCCAGAACCTATCGAGTTAACAATCGCACACCTGCATTCGAGCACCAATATGGCAAGTCCATATTGGTGCTCGAAAGCAAAGATACAAAATGTATATAACATTTTAAAATTGCTTTAACTGTGTTTAATAATTTAATGTAAACCTTATCTATAAAAATATCTTGCTAATTATTATTAGGATAGGCAGAAGGAATCTAGTGTATAACATTTCATTGCCCCCTTTGTAAAGATTTTTAATTATAAATTATATTTATACATTGCGTATTGAGTGACGGAAACAAGCGGAAGTGAACAAGCGCTACTAATATAATATAATACTATAAATGTGAAAGATTGTGAGAATAGAGCTTTGTTCCACGTTTTCTCTTTTTTTTTATGTTCACGCTATGTTAGGACACTACGTTCCACTTCCGTTCCCCATTTTCCGCCGAATTTGTGGCATTGCGTGCTGAGTGACGGAATTCAACGCCGCGCTTTGCCTTATTACCAGAGCGAAGAAATGAAACATTAAATATTTAAATTGAAAATATTAAATATTTCATTTCCTCGACTGGGGATCGTACCCAGAGCCTGTCGGTTACAGTCACACGCTTTTGCCGCTGCGCCACGACAGGCCTCCACTTTCATGCAAAAAACTACTAAGCATATTTATATTAAGCGCTACAGTAATATAGCTTATACATAATAATAACACATAGACTATAATTCATGTAAACATGGCGCAGAGGCACGAGTGTGTAAATGTAACAAGACAGGTTGTAGAATCGATCCACACTCAAAAGAATTAAATATTTAATATTTTTAAATGAATCATTTAATATTATCATTTTTGTCTATGGTGACAAGGCAAATCGTGGCGTTTAGATCCGCTACCCAACACGTGCCTCAAATTTGGCTGAAAATGGGAAAAGTAATAGAGTACCTTAATACTACGTGTCCTCCGTCTATCTTGCAATGTGCGGGATACAGCGTGACGCTAAAAAAAAGTATAATTGACTGTTGTAAATAATAAGTATAAGCGGGCGAAGCTACATTTAAGAAAAGTAATATAATATAAATATAATGATCTTCCTAGCGGGAATCAAACAAATAAAAACAAAAAACTGAAGCTTTTCCAGTCAGCTATGATGGTCTCACTTTATTATAAGTCTAACATTTTAAAGTACTAGAGAACTTCTAGATAACATTTCAAAGCATTTTGCTTTCCAACTATCACTATCGAAAGTAACGCATGAGTAAATTTAAAGTGTATAAAATGATAAGCGTTTCGTAAATACATATATTTAGTCTTTTATATATTTCTAAAGAGGAAAAGCGTTAACTCTCTTTTCTATTTTGAAAGAAAATATTAATATTAGTGATTTGGTCGCCGCATATAAGAGCAAATAATAGATAGAGAATCACACGACGATATAAATAAATTAACCAAATAAGGTTGATATTTCAGGACATTACGTAAGTAGTGAACCATTAAAATCTAATACACGAACAACAATGACTGTGAAACGTTGAATATACGAGAATCAAAGTACTATTACACATACTAATTTGTTTAGATAATGGATATAATTATGTATTTTAATGTGAGGTGTGAGCTTTATGGCATATTGTGTACAGATGATGGTAGTAATGAAGAATATAAAGGTTAGATCTTCGTTCTAAGCATATTTAAACCAGTTTTAGGAAAATATATTTTTTGAAAAACGGAAATCGCTTACGCTGTATTCCACGCATGCCAGACTGGCTGATCCCCAATAGAGAAGATGAAATATTTAATATTTTCATTTCTTCACTCTGGTAACAAAGTAAGACGAGGTTTGTCGTAGCGCACAGCACAGTGGCACAGAGCGTGTGACTGTTACCGACAGGTTGTAGGTTCGATCCCCACTCGAGGAAATGAAATATTTAATATTTATAATTTAAATAATATAATCTTTGATTTCTTCGCTCTCGTAATTAGGCAAAAAGCACGGAGTTGAGTTCCGTCACTCAACACACAATGCCTTAAATTCGGCGGAAAGTGGGGAACGGAAGTGGAACGGAGTGTCTTAACACTAGGTTCCTAAATTCCCTCTGCCTACCCTGCTATGTGCGGAATACAGCGTGAAGCTATGATAACAAAGTAAAATGTGGCGTTGAGTTTCGCTATTGAACTTGCAATTTTTAAAATTCGACTTAAAGTAGAAACAGAAGTGTCTTTATCGGAGTGTCAAAACACTAAGTTCCCAAATTACCTCCCAAGTGCGGCATATAGCGTAAAGCTAATAAAACTTTTCACTACTGTCATTCATTTTAAGAAGAAGGTAAAATATCCATTTCCCTTTTATTAGTTTCATACAAATAACCTTCACGTACAAATGGTAATGAAAACAAAACTATGACAGTTCTAATTAAAGTTTCGTAGATTACAGGTACAATAGAAGTTAATATTAGTAGAATGTACATTTTGTTCGTAGCTAAATAATTTATAGGCCAATCGTGGCGTTGGAGCACAAGCGTTCGACTGTTAACGCTTCAAGTTTTAAATTTGATTCCCAGTCGAGGAAACATTAAATATTTCATATTTTAATTTTTTTTAGTCTGTTAACGAGGTAAACCGCGGTGTATCCGCCAAATCAATACAAAATGACTCCAGAATTCAGTACGATCCCATGTTCCCTGTGCATTTCCGGCTAAGTGCGGTACTCAGCTCTTTTAGCCTAATACTTTAGTATTAGGCTAAAAGAGTAATAAAATAATAAATTAGTCCTAAGTGACATAGTTGGTAAGCATCTGATTGGGACCGCTACGTTTTAAGGTTCGATTACAATTCGACGGAGTGAACTATTTTCATTTCCTCACTCTGATAAAATCATAAAGCGCGGCGTTAAGTTCATAATCACAAAACGAATGTCATGAAAATCTTCCACTAAATTTCTCCAGTATACCTTGATTTTTAAATATTTTAAGTAAAACAAAGTTCAGATCAGACTTTAAAACTTTAGAACTGAAGCTTAACAAATCCTCAAATGTTGAAATTGTGTCTCAACGTGAAAGTTGTCAGTTCGATTTAATAATATCTTTGCTAAGACAATGTGCGAAGTTCAGTTCCGTCACTCTGAAGAAAATAACAAAATATGTCATTAATAAATAGAAAACCATGCAGACAAAATTATACTAAAAACGCTAGCGTAGAAAATGGTCAAATAAAACGACAAGCTGTTTTGTCGTCTGATTCTAAGCACGTATGTAATTATGTTCTATTGTCTCTTGTTTTACAGATATTACTGTGCCATCGCCTGGTTTTAAAGGCTTTTTTCAATTTTAAACGTTAAATTATATATATTCAGCAAAAAGTGGGAAGCGGAAATATTTTAATGAGGACGGAGTATCTCAACACTAAATTCCATTCTCCGTCCCTTGCTTATATTTGAGGGTACATGTTAAAGTGCTTTTGAGGCAAATTGTATTTGGTACAACGCAATTTGTATGAACGAGCTCACGTAATACTGACATCGCTTCACATATAGAAATATGAATAACGTATCTATTGTATTATGCGCAGTGTACTTACACAGCTTTTTTGAAGGAATTTGGGGTGAAATATATCGAGGAGATATTCGGTAGAAAATATTTATATATATCTAAGCCGTAAACGTGACAGGTGGACAGTGGGCTTGATCCCCACTCGATGAAATGAACTATTTCATATTTTAAAATTAAATATTCATTTCCTTGTTGTGGTAACTGGACAAAGCACGACATTGAGTTCCGCCACTCAACGAACTGCGTATCTGATTCCACGGAAAGTGAAGAACAGAACGGACACTTAACTTAGGTACCCCCGTTCCCTCTCTGTACCCTGCAGTGTGTGGGCATACAGCGTGAAGCTTAAAAAAATATAACAGGGCCGTCGAGGCGAATGGTTGTTCGATTTGCACTCAAGGTTAAATAAATATATATTGTAAGGCTAAAACTAATGCCGCGAAAACTCGGAAAAAGGCAACGGAAAGCGGAAGGCGTAACGTTTTAAAGAAAATTGATGTGTCTTAACACTAAGTTCTCATGTTGTCTCTGCCCATCCTGCTGAGTGCTTTTACTGCGTGAAGTCATTTTTTTTATATATAGGCTCTCCGTTTCTTATAAGACACTTCCGATACTCACTATTCGCCGACTTGTGAAGTCATTGGGTATTCAAAGGCGTAACTCAACACCACGATAAGCCTCAGTACCAGGACGTAGAAATAAAAATATTACCGAATTGTTAAGCCATTGCGTGTTAAGAGGCGTAACTCAACACCCGGAAAAAATAACAAAATACCCGGAATAATAAAAATATATTAATATTTTATTAAAAATGTCATAATATTTGTATATGCGAACGATAATTTCCTATCGTTAATAAACCTCAAGATTTATATCTAGTCTGGATCCTATCAGGCTGTAGGTCAATCTAATTACTTACTGAGTAAGAGGGCCACGACGTTCAATTTCAAACAACTTTGGTCTTCGTTAAATATAAGATAGCATATTGTGATAAATAATTGTGGAACTTCAATTTCCTATTTTTCGCCAAATTGTAAGTATTAGAATTCAACGCCCCCCTTTTCTTTGAAAATTAAAATATAAAATATTTGACTATTAAAAAATGATTAAACGCTTTTAATATATTGAAATAAAATTATGTCTGCCCCCAAAAAACGGTGAAAAAAGTTTGTCTGACGATAATTTGATCAACTTTTCCCTCCCCTGTTAATAAGTTTCGACAAGTTATTACGGATCTATATTGCATATCATTTTATGGGCTGTAATTTTTATATAGAAATTAATTTTAGATAAGTCTACATGAATTTATATTATAAAAGTTTGGATCAAAGCACTCTTGAGGGTACCTTTACTTAGAGGAATGAATTGGTTTTTGAAATATTTTTGTCTCTAAGACAAAGCACATATTGAAGTTGAAAGAGAAAAATTGAATCTCATGATACTGTTCTATTCTATCAACCTTAGGGTTGTAGGTTCGGTCCCAGGTTGCAGGCTTAATCTTAACTTGAGGAATTGAAATATATTAATATATTCATTTTTGTGCTCAGTTAATAAAGTAAAGCAAAGCGTTCTGTTCCTCTACTTAATACGCAATGCCTCAAAATCAGCGAAGAATGAGAACGGTGTGCCTTAACATTAAGTTCTCAAGTATATATATTGACATTGCGTTTTGACAGGCGGCACTTAATTTATTTTATCAGTGAATAGGAACCCACAACCATTGCATTTACTGCTGTGCTGTGCCACGATGACCTTTCATGGAATTTTATTTCGTATGAACATTGTAAAATTTCTTAACGCTTAAATAGGAGAGAGTTGTAATCTATTATGGAAAATTAAATAGATAAGGCTGTCATTGCGTAGTGGTACATCGTCTGACTATAAATACGATGGTCATGAGTTTAATCTTCATATGGGGAAAGTGGCGTTGAGTTCCGCCACTGATCAAACAATGTCTTAAAAAAATCCACAGGAAAATGACAAATAGTGTCGTAGCATCAAATTCGGCTTACCCTATAGGAAAGAGCGTTGAACTATTTTT
Organism: Eueides tales michaeli; assembly: GCA_018249855.1. Lineage (NCBI taxonomy): Eukaryota > Metazoa > Arthropoda > Insecta > Lepidoptera > Nymphalidae > Eueides > Eueides tales. The sequence goes on along the minus strand of DWMZ01000667.1, from coordinate 12,862 downwards.
AACAAGATAAAACAAAAACGCTAATGATTTCTGTAATTTAGGGTACACTTAAGCTAGAAGCCTTTGTTGTAAAGGAATATTTCACCTGTATTCCGCCCTCGGGAGCTTTTGCCTGTATCGGATACCCAGCGTGTATGAAAGGTCATCATAAACAATGTTATGTTATCTCAGATTTTGTTTCCCATGTGTAAGACTAGTTTGGCGTATATATGTTGGCATATAGAGCCCTGCTGTGGCGCATGGGTACAAGTGTGCAACTGTAAACGTAGGATGTGGGTTCGACTTGCATTCAAGGAAATAAAATATTTAATATTTTCATTTCTTCTCTCTGCTGTAAAGATGATAGCGCAGCATTAAGTTCTTCTACTCTACACATATTGCCTCAAATTCGGAGGAAAGTGGGGAAAGGAGAAACCTTAATGGCAGAATTTAAGGCATAGTGTATTCAGTGTTGAAACTCACCGGATTTTTTGCACTTTGTTAAGGTCGAAATTAAGCTCCTTTAAACTAATAGAAGCAAATATAGACATAATGAAGGCAATTTATATTCAACTTATATTTACAAGTAATAAAACTTAATTAAAAATTCTATAACCTTTTTATTAACTTTAGCACGTCTAAGCTGTTACTTACGAGTATGTTGAATAAAATGAAAGTTTTTTTCATCGATAAGCCAGGTTTTTATTTAAAAAATGAAATATACTCAATGTAAGAAATCTATATAACTAGACTAAAATAAAGAAAACCCTTGACTAAAAAATCAATATCTCAGCTCCGCTTAAGTTGCTAATCCATTTTTTATAAAACTTAGCTAATAACCACCGCGATGGACAAGGAATTTGATTAAAAAATATTAGTCAAATTCATTTATCAATTAAAAGAGCTACGTGTGGAATAACACTTTAAAAATAGTAAAAGCATAGGATACCCCTCAAATTCGTAGCACATAGTCGTGGTGCAGGGTATAAGCGTGTTACTGTTAACCCGACAAGATGTGGGTTCCATCCCTGCTCAAGAATATAAAATATTTAATATTTGTTTCTATCCTCTGGTAACGAGGCAAAACGCAGCAGAATAGTAACGCAGTAGAATTCCGCCACTCAACACATAACGCCTCGCAATATCTCAGAAAGTAGGGAATGGATGAGTTTTATTGGGACCGGAGTGTCGTTACATTAAATTTACCCAGGTTACCTCTCTCTAGAAAAAATAATAAGGCAGTTAGGTGATAAAAAAGAAATAAGGCAGTTTTCCAGCTTCACGCTGTATTCCACTATAGCAGTGTAGGGAGAGGGAACTTGGGAACCTAATTTTAAAATATAGTCAGGATATTCATGTTATCATAGACGTATAGTAGGGTAGGGACATATACTTTATTGTTGCATAATTTTATTCTGTTATACACCAATCCCATATGTATAATTGCAAGCCCCTGACATTACAACGTCTCCAATAATATGCTTTGCCGCAGTATAATATAAAATTTTAATTTCATTATTTCTTGAGGGCGTCATGGTGCAGTGGTATAAGTATGCAACTGTAAATTAGGGCACTATCGGTTCGAGTCTCATGCATACGAAGAAATATTAAATATATTCAAGTCATCCCCATGCTTTACTTTAACTAGAGGTTTAATTATAACTAATAATTCTCTTTTGACTCAAATTATGAACATTAATTTACATTAATTATGTTGTATGATTTTTTTTTGTGTAATATTTTGTATAGTTTGTGTGTATTTTAACGCCTGACGCAAATAGAGGGATGTCATAAGTTTTACCTGTGTGTCGGTCTATGACTGCCTGTATGTCTGTCTGTAGCGCCGTAGCTCCTGTAATTAATAAACCGATTTCACTCAACAAGCAGTACGTTAGAATTGATCAGAAAGTAGAGAACAAAGAAACTTAACAGGAAATGGATTATCTTAATACTTGGTTTCCATGTTTCCCACTTTCCGCCATACTGTATGTATGTTGAGTGGCAGAATTCAACGTTGAGTGGCAGAATTCGCTTTGTGTTATTGCGTATTAAAAAAATAAATATTTTACTGTTACAAAACGATTTATTGCTTTTAATATATTATAATTTAAGATAAAGCGCTTTACTTTTTTAACATAATTTTATTTAAATACTAAATTTAAAAACGTATAAAAATTTGGACGAAGCAGGATTTGAACCTGCGCCTCTTGAAAACCGTTCAAGCGCTCTGACCACTAAGCCATCCGTCCTCACCAAACTCCGTCGAAATTTTCGTTTTTAAATTTAGTATTTTTCTTTCATAAGTGTGGAAAGACTAAAAATAGTAAAAATATTTAATAAATAGCATTCTCTCTTGCCAAATGATAATTCTAATTATCTTTGGGTAGTGGAAATTTGTAAAAATCTCCCTACAGAATACAGAATACGTATAAAAATTTCAACGGAGCTTAGTGAGGACGGATGGCTTAGTGGTCAGAGCGCTTGAACGGTTTTCAAGAGGCGCAGGTTCAAATCCTGCTTCGTCCAAATTTTTATACGTTTTTAAATTTTGTATTTTTCTTTCCTAAGTGTGGAATAACACTTTAAAAATTAGTAAAAATAATTTTATTTAATAAAATAAAATTATGTTAAAAAAACTTCAAAAGTAAAGCACTTTATCTAACTTTTACGTCTGCTCCCAAAAAACGGTGAAAAAAGTTAGTCTGATGATAATTTGAACAACTTTTCCCTCCCCTGTTATAAGTTTCGACAAGTTATTACGGATCAATATTGCATCATTTTATGGGCTGTAATTTTTTATATGGATATTAATTTTAGTTAAGTCTACATGAATTTATAGTATAAAAGTTTGGATCAAAGTACCCTTGAGGCATCTTAGGGGAATGAATTGGTTTCTAGAATATTTTTGTCTTTAAGATAATTGTTCGGCGCGGCGTTGAGTTGAAAGAGAAAAATGGAATCTCGTGATTTGTATCAGTATTCTTTCAACCTTAAGGTTATGGGTTCGGCCCCATTGAAATATACTTTTTATATATAATATTTTGATTTCTATGCTCAGATAATAATGGAAAGCGCGACATTGCAATCCGCCACTTCGTTAAGTCGCGAAACTCATACGCAATGTCTTAAATTCGGCGGAGAGTGGAATAAGGAAGTGTCTTAATGGGGACGGAGTGCCTTAACACGAACTTCTTAATACCCCTCCATCTAACCTGCCATGTGTGGAATACAGCACCAAAAATGAAAAAAAATATATTTAAATAAATTCACACAAACATAAATACTTATTTAAAAAAAAAATGCAAGCATTTGTTTGTTTTTCAAAGAACTATCATTTTCTATGAAGAACTCTTAAAGAGAGTATTCTTAAAAGACTAATTACGGTTTCCATAATGCTTTACGATTTTAAGTCACGTTGACAATTACCTGTTGTAATATTTTGTTTTATAAGAAACAGAAACTAATATATAAGTGTTTATTTATAAAAACAACTTTATTGCTGTTGAGTAGTGAACGGAACTTAACTCCGCGTTTCATTCACCATAGTCATGAAAACGAAAATTATATATTTCTTTAAAATATAATGATGTGACTTTGATTTCGATTTTGAATTGACTTTAGTTTTAAAATTGACTTAAAAGAAATTTAGAGGCTGCATTTCGACGTAAACAGGTGCATTACTTAGTTCAGACAAAACATATCTCTTATTTATAAGAAACTATTTATATCTTACATACATACATACATACACACATGCGTCTTTAGGCTACAAATAACAAAAGTAAATCTGCACTTACAATAGAAATTTACAATTTCAATAAAGACTGTAAGCAATTTTTTATAACTTTTGTTTCCATTCTTATCTCTGGCTATTGGCCAAAGCACTGACATACGATGATTCATCGTATGTCAGTGCTTTGGCCAGCTAGCTTTCGATAAAGCTGAATATTTTACACTGTCTCGGACTAATTGGTAGAAACTTAAGTTGTTTGCGTTACTCAATTTGGAGTAAAAAATTTAAAATGTATAATTTAATGGGAAAAAGGAAGGAAGTGGATGGGGATCATCTCTAATATTTTTACCAAGGAAATGAAATATTTAATATTTTCGTGAGCTTACGCTGATCAATGCCGTGTTTTGAGGCAAAGTGCAGCGTTGATAGAAAGCGTTTGGTAGAAAGTGGGATAACATGCAATGACACACAAATATTTTAATAGAAACAGAATGCCTTAACACTAGGTTCCTAAGTTACCTCTGCTTACTCTATCATGTAGGATGCAGATTGAAACCCTCATAGCTTAGTAGGGTAAGCAAAGAGAATGTAGTGTAAAAATACTCCGTTTACATCTTTTCACCTAATTTCTACAAAAAAAGTAATAAAAATAATTTTCTTGAATGGACACTTAGTCCGCAGCTATTGCTTCACACGTAATTATATATTTATTAGTAAAGGTAAAAATATATTTATTATTATAGGTATATAAACTAAAAAAATAATTCTCAGTTTCATCAACTTAGACAAGCTTACAGAACTCAATACAAAGTTATATTAGAAATATCAGTGACTATATTATCGAGATATTCCACTTGCTTCGTAACTCGATACCGGTACAGATATTGTTATAAGTTGCAAACTAATACAAGCTAGTAAGTGATTTTGATATGCCAAATGTTGTAATCTATCAATTATTCATACTTAAAGAGGCCGTTGTGTAGCAGCACAGTGTATAACAGAAAACGCAACGGTTGTAGGTTCAATTCGTACTTGGAGTAATTATATATTTTCATGTCCTCGCTATGATAATAAGTCAATGTCTCTTTGGCGCGGGAAATAGGAAACAGCTTCTTTTCTATGTTCGGGTACAACGGGAGCTAAAACTTCTCTTATGAACTTCATCGTTTCAAAGTATCTAGCTAGCTAGATCAATTTCAAGAGAGTAATATAGGAGTAACCTTTGAATATCGAATACAGTAAAAAAATAGCATTAATGGATTATCTAACACAAAACGATATTAGTCGATCCAAATTTGTGTTATAATAAATAGTATAGATAAGTGTTATAGCGACGCGCCTCGGTACCGCGTCCGCGACTAGACTCTAAAGATAGACGTACGTACGAGAATTGTGAGAATCGAACCTACACCCGTCGACTTTACAGTAGGACGTTCATGCCCCTAAATGCTATAAAAAGCTAAATGAAAAAAAAAAACATTTCTGAAGTTTCAACGGTATATAAATGTAAAGTATTTTTGTGACCATTTTATAGGATAATTAGATGTACATTGTACTTTTTACTTTGGAAAACTCTTCGTTATAATCAATAATATATTTTTATTATTAAAACATGATTAAGATTCTGTATTTGAAAAAGAAGGCTTTTATATAGCATAACTTTTTTTATTTTTCTGTCTTATAGGTATATATATTCATCTATATAGGTCTTCATCATATATTACTGGAGTACAGTAGTGATTTAAAAACAATCTCCAAATATAAATTGGCGTAAATAGATGTTAAGGTAAATAAGTAATATAATAACAGAAAATTAAATATTTTTTTTTTCTGGAACCTACTCTTCGAAAGGTCCTCATGCTTTCTACGTGACTTTACTTCAGTATTTTAGAAACTGTGTTTTCGAAGGTCAACAGAGGTAAACATGACGTTCAATATAACATTCTAAATTTTAATTTATTTCAAATTTGAATTCAATGTCCGCCTATACTCACGAAACTCAAGACATACCTAATTTGAATATTTTCGTCTGACGTTCCCTGTCATCCAGTAACTGAAAAGTTTCATTAAACCATAGATAAAATCACCACAGAATTAGCAAGTAACTTCCATACAGCAATTAACAGACACGACGCTCCATAATAACATTAAATGTACATTCGTAATACGCTCGCTAATTCATTTTAGACTCACGCTCACGAGTTGATTATTGAATTTGATATCTTACAAGGAAATGTTTATTGGTCAATATTCTGCTCGAAATTGTGAAAAATATAGGATTTTGGCTCAGTAGAAAGTGAAAGAATTGTATAAGGTGTTACAAGTTTCAAGTGTTTTTTTTAATATTTGTGTTATCTATTACACTATAGATACTTGGTCCGAACCCTTTTTTATTTAATTATTATATCTAAATTTATTATTGTATATATTAATTACAATATTATTTATATACTCAATTAATACCTTTTATAAGAAAATAATATTTTATCTTTACATTATAAATTTTTACTTACGATTAAGGTGTATTCTAAACGAGTTCAAGAGCTACGGTGCCACAAACAGACATCTAAATAGGTCAAACTTATAAAATTCCTCGTTTTGTAGTGGCGGTTAAAAATACTAATATTTTACTAAATTTAAAAACGTATAATAAAATTTGGACGAAGTAGGATTTGAACCTGCGCCTGTTGAAAACCGTTCAAGAGGCGCAGGTTCAAATCCTGCTTCGTCCAAATTTTTATTCCTTTTTTAAATTTAGTATTTTTCTTTCCTAAGTGTGGAATAACACTTTAAAAATAGTAAAAATACTAATATTTTTTTCCTAAAAAATACCATGTTATACAATATTGAGTGATAAAAAAATTAAATAATATGTACAAATTTTTCAAAAAAACTAAGAACATTGTTTCACGGCTACTAGTTTCTATTTCACACAGTGGCACTAACTTTGCGCCTCGTTACGCTGTATGCATCAGAAATAATATTTTTCATTTTTATATATCTATATAATTTTTAGAATTTTACTTTTGATATATCTATTATTTATTTTAAAACTATTTTTTAACAAATGTATGATTTTTTACGTAAAATCAATAGTTTCGGTTGCGACTATAACTAATGAGGCCATAGAATCGCACCATCGGGCTGTTGTGATGATTGCGGGTTCATTTTCCCGAAATTTGGCAGCAAATAAAAAACAATTTGAACTACTAAGGTACTGACATGTCTGATTAAGCGTAAAGCTAAGAAAATAATAGAAATCCCTCAGTGACTTTGAAACATGCCAATTTTTGACTTTCTCAGCCCATTTTGCAAGACTCTAGAGTAATACGCGAGGTAATTAAGAAATCATTGGCCTACCGCCATTCAATATATCAACTGCTATACCTCAGTTTACAAATTTGAAAAAAAAAATCAGTTAATATACGAGATGAATTTTGTATACGAGTTAAATTTAAATATTTATTAATTTATATACGAGTATATGTGTTTTAGTAATTTACTTTTCATCACAAATAAACAATATTTTCTTTGTTCACATCAAATTTTTCTAACAAAATTGCATGATTAAGATGTGAAAAATGAAAGCAATTTGTCTCTACATCGCTTATATTAAGCCGGCTGTGTGTTTATTTTCTTTTATGGAATCATATTTACACTTGCTTATAACCAAATAAGGCAAAAAGAAACCAAGAATAGAACACTCTATTATCCAAATATGGAAAACTTTTAAAATTAAAAGTGTTTTGTTTGTATATAAATAAGTACCTCATCTGGTAAAACATATTTGCGTTAATTTACCAGCATAATATGACACTGTACACTCAGTATATATCATGTATGAATACGAGTATCTCTTATGAAAAAAAATACATATTTTTGATAAAAAGTTCAGACACAATTTCCGTACACCTACTGTGACACAAAATATGTACAAGTATAGATAGTACAACATTAATATCTGACATTTAAGTCTTAAATTGTATCGACGTCTATTCATGTCATTGGGAGAAAAAAATTGAAAGCTCTAAATGCCACAGTCTTTTATTAAGATTATAATCTCTAAGAAGATTTTATTTTAATACCACCAATCCTATCTCTAATTAAATTGAAAGCAATCAGAATTCAAAAATTAAGCCTTGAGCTTGTCTTCAATTGAATTATTTATGGTTTAATACACATGTTAAATGAAACTATTCCACTAAGCCCAATGTATAATAAGCTACCGTCACAACATCTGCACACAAAGGAATATTCATAATATGTCTCGATTGAGACGCACGCGTATGTCAACTTACTTCAAGATTGTACATGTCTAGTAAAATAAAATTTCACAAATTATTCAAAATTTCAGGCAATTTATTATTGAACACTAACAGTCTATTACGGTGCTTAGGAAAATTAAATTTATAACATTTGAGGGATTAATAACAATTAAGGTCTTTATATAAATATATTTTTTATTTGTATTCAAAAATATATTTTTCGTTGCTCTGACATCAAGGTTAAGCGCGGCGTTAAGTTCCGCCGCTCAACACACAATGAGAACGAAACGGTTTCTTAACAGAGATATTCAAGTTCCCTCTCCCTCTCTATTCTCTGTTCCCTCTCTCCGTTCCTTATCATAAGCGTGAATTAAAAAAACAACTGATAGTGTATAACTTTAAAATTTAATAATTATAATCAGATTTATCCATTGTATTTTGTATGGAAGTAGTACTTAAGAATTAAATATATTACTTTTAATCGATTTACTGTATCAAACTCCAATAGACTTAGTGCTAGTTAATAACAGTCACTAATCTTTAGTATTGGCATCATTCGTTACATCTCTCACTATTTGTCTTGTCTACGAAACACTAGGAAGAAACATGACTATCTACAGGAAAATTATTACTTAATTTTGTAGCTGCATTCAATAAAATGGTGGTTGTGTTCAGTTACTAAATTCGTGACATGGTGCCTAGTGTTAAGTCTCTCCATTCTCCACTTTTCAAATAATTTTCGGGATATTACGTATTGTGAGTCAAAAATCAATGCCGCTTTTTATCTTATTAAAGTAGTTAGGAAATTAAAATACTACATTTCCCGCACTAGGCATCAAATCCCCAATTATTACGTTTACAATCAACTCTAAGACAATTGACGGATTTAAAATGATTGCAGTATTAATAATATGTATTGAAAAGAAAAAGTAAATAAGAAAGGGAACAATATAGGTAATTATAGACTCATCAATCATTTGTTAAGTATGTAAAAAATATTATTTAGACTGATTAAAATAGATTCTGGAATAACTAAAGGACATGCAGAGATCCATAGTGATTATTAAACTGTAGAGTACACTACGTCTTATTTCTAAGGTTCCAAATTCCCTCTGTCTACTCTGCCATTTGCGGGATACAGCGTGAAGCTGAAATAAGGAAAGAAAAAAAATAAAAAAATATATGAACACAGTATAATTTTTCACTTTGTATGTGTCAATTATAATAAGGCCTTAGGTTTATTGTAATACTTAAAAATATAAATTGAAAATATGTGAGGTAAAGTATCACATATTTTTAAAGCACAAGGGATTGTTTAAAAATATCTATTAATCTCCTTTCTAACTTTATTAAAAATATAAAATACACAGAAGGAACAGGGTAATACTTTCCAATACAAAGAGGAACTCGACAAGGAGATCCTATGTCAACAAAACTTTTCTCAGCAGTTTAGTAACAAGTTTTTAAACGTTTTTAATTGGATCGCTACGGACTCAATGTTAACGAAATGTAAATAAAACATATTTTATTTGCATTCGTCTTGATATTTACTTTATATCCTCATAACGATAAACGATTACATAATAAAATATGTGGAAGAAATAAAAATAAAATCTCTCTCGCTAATAGAGAAATAAACAACAAAATCAGCTTGAAATAAAATTATCAAAGACGTGTGTTCAATTTCATGAGTGTGTGTATGTTTGTTTATAAACCTATCGGAGACTGAAATAAGTAAAAATATTAGTACTTTTAAAATACTTACATTGATATTTTACAATTAGAAAAGAAAAATACAATTTTACAATTTATCTATTAAAAATGGCAATAAATCACTTTTGTTGTAAGGTCCCCACAATAGAGCACAAGTCAACTTAAATATTTCTTTTATTTTGGTTTTTAGTTTTATTTGTGAAAGTGGCATCGGAAAACGTTTGAAAAAATATCGACTATTTACTAATACTGTTCACGAAATACAGGTTGGGGTCAGGCGGAGTTGAGTTACGGCACATTAAACATAATATCTCAAAAATTTAGAAGGAACTTAAAAGGACAGTTTATGTTCAGGCTCTTCAAGCTCTTTTTCTATGGACACTACCCAATAATCCCACCAGGAATCGTTCCTAACTATAGGAGATACCGCAGGATCACTCCTGCAAGTCAATGTAACGCCTCGTTGCAAACCTTGTGGACTGGTCGCTTTTGGAATAGGCACTTGGAGTTGCTGAGGATGCGGATAGCGCCTTCTCGTCTCTACCTACACTGCTTAATGCAGGATACAGCGCCAAAAACAACAAAAAAAATGTCTTAACTAATATTACTCTTAATTAATAGAAAATAAGATGAGAATTCGCTACAAATATTAATTTTTAACTGGTCCTAGTGAGTTATATCTGTAACGGTTTGCCAACAGTAACCAGTTTGGAGACTGATTACCCTTAAGGCGGTGAATCCCAGGCTTTTTTTAGGCCTATCATGTAGGAAAGGCTCAAGGTTATGACAGGTTGTGGTTCCAATTTTCACTTAAGGAAACGAAATATTTCATATTTTCATTTTTCTTACTCCGCTAAAGAGTTTTTTAACACGCAGTGTGTAGTGGGAAGGCACCTTACTACTAAATGGAAAAAATATAAGTTATGCCTATATTATATTTTGCAATACAATAAACTACCAATTCCTGTAAATATAAACTAAATTTTTACTTATAATCTACATTATACCGTTTCAGTCATACTTTCTGTAACTATTTGTACAGGATAACTTAGTATTGAGAGTAAACTCTGAGTTATGTTAGTTTAGGATCTCTGATATCTAAACGGTTTCGCAGATTTCACTTAATATTGTATTAAATTGTTTTCTGGTTTAAGTGATCTCTGGCAGTATTGTCTACTACAATTTGAATTTGAATTCAATACCCGAGTGTGTTTATTAATTTTTATATTTTGTCGTATCATAAATCGATGAACGCCGGACGAAGAAACATGAACCATTGTCACGTTCTGTCTTAGCTGAGCAAGCGAGAACGCGGAACGCGCGTGTGTAACGACAGGTGGTGGGTTCGATCTCAACATGAAGATAAGAAATATTTTATATTTTCTTATTTCCTTGTGCGTTCAAACAAGCAACATTGGGTTCGACCATTTTTGTGAAAAGTACATAGTATGTTCACACTCAATATTTATTTTTATTTTTTTTGGGTAGGCAGAGGGAACCCGGGAACCTAGTGTTAAGACACTCCGTTCCACTTCCATTCCATTTCCCACTTTTTTAATATTATGAAACATTACTAAGTGTTATGAAGAATTTATCGTTAAAATCTTAGTTTTCTAACGATAAGACAATCCGTCCCCATTTCACATTTCCGTTCCCTCATTTTTGACGATTTCTTGAGAAATTTTTGACGATTTTTTGAGAAAGTGGCGGAATTTAACACCGCACTTTGTTTTTTTATACGAGTAGAGCGCAGGGATGAATATATTTTATCACTTAGAAAATAGAATCAATCGCGCTTACAGTCGTATACTTACGCCCCTCCGCCACGAATGGCCTCAATTTCTTTTTTATAGAAAAAAATATATTTACATTTGTAAATGTAGGGCAGAGACTCGAAAAATAAATTGTTTCAGCGTCAATTAACTTTATAGACCAAAGCATTCACCGAACATGTCAACTTGTCACACAGCTTGTTTGATATGTGTTAAAAAAATTGTTCAACCAGCAGTTTTATATTGAAGATAGAAAAACTAAAGATACGAGTGAATTTAAGTAATAACTTAAAAATTAGTCTAGTTAAGATACTGGTCTCCACTTTTTTGTTTATGGTGGAACTTAACGCCGCGTTTTATTTACCGAAGCAGAGGAATGAAAACAAATTAATTATGAATTTACATTCGGTAAACGAATCTACAAGCGACAATTTGTGATTACGCCTAGATGGGCTTCAGTAAAAAAAAATAATAAATAAAGCGCAGGCGCGGCGTTAAATCCTTCTACCTATTATCCTGCAATTGGATGTAAAATTCCACCCTTCTCTCCCATAGCAGGGTAGGCAGAGAGAGCTTAATCTATCATACAAACTCTTTATCATACAAATGATAAAGAAAAAGATACATAGTTTTAAGATTACCCTTATTTTCAAAGTTTGGTAACAAACAACAAACAGCGTCAAAATATTAACCAACACTAATAAATTATGTAAGAAAATTATTTATAATACTGGAGTAGAAGAAGAAAATACGGTACAAGTTCGATATAGCTATAAGTCATGAGCTTTAGCGATTTTTTAAAATAATTCTTCACGCTTTTTCACGCTTGTTCCCCCGCATGGTAATTCAAAGAAAATCTAGTTTAAAGATGGTTTTCTTTTTATGTACGAAATCAAAACGTCACGTTAAATGGCGGAGCTTAACGGTGCGTATTTATATCTATAATTTATCTATTAAAAGAAACTCAACATATATAATTATATACATAAGGTGTATGTATTCATAAAAAAATCATAAAAATGTTATCATCATAATTTATTTTCTTTAATCCCGCTATTATTCATTGTTTTGGACATTGAAAATCATCTTTCGCTGTGAATTTGATTGATTGTTCTGTTTCGGTAACCGAAAACCAATAGTTTCCTCTTTTATACAGCGTCAACAAGTTCATTAAATATGTTTTCCCTAAAAGTATATAATATAATATTTCTATAGACTTTTCCTATGATTTTAACAATCATAAAATGTTAATAGAAATATTAAGACCTGTAGTGGAACAGTGGCAAAGGCGTGCGACTATCAACGTCAGGTTGTAGGTTCGATCCCTACTAAAGAAAAATATATATAGTAAAATAAGTAAATACATACACATATAACCACTTATTTTCATATTAATCAAG
>DWMZ01000666.1:0-20433 GCA_018249855.1 Eueides tales michaeli | reverse complement strand
AGGGGCAAAGACGCTGGTGGCTGTGACACAGTTTATACTAGTACGGCTACCAACGCTTACCTCTTAATCATAGAGGTTATTTGTAACAATTTGAAATTTGGTAAATAAATATTATTATTATTATTATTACTTATATGAAAACGTATTTATTGTAATTTATAAAAGTGACTTTTAAATTTGAAGCCACTATAATTGTGTGCCCATAAGAACGAACTGAATCACTGATGTAAGATAATTGTATATCTGGGAAGTATTTTTAGTAGAGACGGAAGATACGAAATGGATGTGGAAAGGAGAATTGTTTATTTATTTTATTTATTTATTTATTTATTTATTTATTTATTTATTTATTTATTTATTATAGGAAGACATACAGTATTACAAATACTTCAAAAACCTAAGTCTAATTTACATTCATTAACCAATGAAGTCTTCTCAATAAATAGTACAAAAATAGCTAGATGTACAGTTTATGCAAACAAAAAATACAAACAAAATCGGAAAAAAATCATTTAGTTGTTGCCGGTAACAGAGTCAACGGTGCCTCAGCTGGATTGTTGAGACGATGAAACGTGGATATTACAGATGAAGAATGTAAGAAAGATGAATACTGTAGTAGAGATGTGACATCTTCGTAGGATATGCGGAGTCAGTTTAGCTGATCGCATACCCAATGAAGAGATACACAGAATGGTAGGTACCAGCGTGGATGTCATAGTGAGGATGAAGAACGTACTTAGGTGGTTTGGGCACGTCGAGTAAATGAGTGAAGAAAGAATAGCAAAAAAGATATATGAAGGAAAAGTAAGTGGTAAAAGAGGGAGGCGGAGACCCCGGTTGACCTTCGGAAGCGCAGTATCTACGATATCCAGTATAGGTAGGGTCACGTGAAGTATGAGGACCCCCCGGAGGGCATGTATGAAGAGGTTAATGACAGTGGACGAGGCGAAAGAGGTATGCCGAGACCGTAGCGTTCGGCGCCCTGTCCTGTCTACCTACCCCGCTAGGGATATAACGTGAAGCTAAGTAAGTAAGATAATTAGAAAGTACGGTATGGTTGACGTTACATACATTAGGTTTTCTGAACTGTACACACTTGGGAAGAAAATAATGACAAGAAATATCGGCGTTTAGCTCCGCCACTCAACACGAAATGCCTCAAATTCAGTGGAAAGTGGGGAACGAAACATACTGTCTTTACAATAGGTTCCCAAGATCCCTTTTCCCTACCGTGCCATGAAAAAAAAAGAAAAGTCCTAAAAAAATCTACACAGCTAACAGTTGCATATGACAACTAACTTTACGTAGATAAATTGCGATAATATTACAAAGCAGAATTTTTGTTTATAAAATGTTAATTCTGAAAACAGAATTAACATTTTATAAACAAAAATATGAAAAAATAAAGATAACTCAAAGAGAAATAACAAATTTTTACTTTATTAAACAAAATTTGTATTCAATTCTATAATATATTGTTTGTCCACAAGTAAAATGTAAATATTGAATGAAGCGTGAAGGAATCTCAGAATGAAAATTAATTTCACAAATATGCATTAACATACATGACATATAGTTACTTGTGTTGGTTATGTGATAAAACGCATTTGCATAAATATTTCAAGCGCTCGTTAAATATATCATGAAAATAAATTTCGTTATCGTAAACGCTTATATTGAATTTTATCCACATTTGTTTACAACGAAGGTCGCTATGGGTTACTTTTGTTTTAAATTTGTAGTTCATATATTTAGTTATTTTAATTAATATTTTATATTGCTATTACAACTTCACTTGTATATTATTATTATTATTTTAAATATAAAAAAATATAAAATACAATGTACAATAGGCGATCTAATGGCTCAATAGCCCTCTTCTAGTTATCTAGAAAAAGAAGAGAAAGAAAGAGTTAAAAGCATCATGATCATTATATAAGAATATTAACATTTATATTAGAATATTTATATACGTCTATAATAAAAAAAATCAAAAACTTACCTAACTCAACATCCAAAACACGATTTTCTTTTCAAATTCTTATAACACTGTACAGATGTCAATGAGTTTTAAATGATTTAAATCATAAAGTAAATGAAAACCACAATAATACTATAAATAACAGTTTATTTGTAAGATTATGTACTATTTGTCATGTTTTTAACTAAAACATTACAATAACACAGTGTCGGTGTGGAAAGATCGATAAATACGCGAGAAAACGTCCTCCCTACTTGCTGTCTGTGTCGCACTGACTTTAAAACAAGAGATGTCCCTACTCCGTTATATGGACTATGGACTAATTATTATTGTTTTTACATTGAACTATCAAAAATTTATATTAATATCGATTCAATAAAGCCATACAAATAATTTAAATGATAAAAGTCTTTATAATTAAAGTATACTAACTTATAACTTTGTTAATACAAAGTTATAAGTATTTATTAACCGTGAAACCATATCTTTATACTGTGTTGTTTAATATAATATAAAACATATATAAACAATTTATTATTAACGCGTATTGCTTAGGCTTTTTTCCGAATAATCAAAACAGTAGAAACGATGTTTCAACTGCTGACGTGGGGTCGGATTTAGTGATCGCGCCAACATCTGTCAGCTGTTAATAATTCGGACCCCTTGTGAATGTGCTTACGGATTCAACAAGTGAACCATAATCGAACAGACCATTTGTTGATATGAACATGAGCGCATTATGTGGTGAGCCATTGAAAATGATAAAATGCTGTATTACAAGCATTTTTCGTAATCGAGGAAAGTGACGATAGTGTTATTGACATAGAACGTCATAGTAATGTCAATGCTTACGATGCTAACGCTCTGACCCATCAGTACTGTAAGCACTAGTCAAGTCACATGTAACGTTAAAGTCACACGAATTTTACCGCATCTGTGGTACGCTTCAGAAAACGGCCTTAATTTAGTAACTAATCGAATGGAGGATTCGATTATAACTTTAGTTCGAGTTTAAATTCGGGCACACCACTATACGTCGAAAATGGCGCGTTTATTGAGTTTGCGCAAACTGAACAACGCAAAAACAGGACACAGAGGACAATCGTGATTGTCTTAATCATTTATATTTAATTATGACAAATGAAAATCTTGTTACAATGAGTTTAACGGTTCGTGCCAGTTTATTATTATTAATAAAATAATAAAACCAGTGAACATTTTACAATGCAATGTAAAGAACATTTTGTATTTTTATGATACTAGCGATAACTTGTTAAAAAGAAGATTGCTTTCCCTAGAAAGGTATTGGAACCTACAACCGTCGCATTTGCAGTTATTTGATTGGATCATGTTACTTTATATATATTGTTATGATTATAGTGTAGCAATATGACATCGTCTTTGAAACACTTATAGTTTGTTGTAATAGAAACAAAATATATCCTTTAAAAAATCCTTTTATCTTTGTAAACGCTTTTACGATATGCGACTTTGTATATATTGTAAGATCAGATATAAGTAAAAATTATAACTTCACTGGACTTGCATCTTTACTTTAGTTATGTTCTCTAAGATAAAAATATGAAAGAGATAGAAACAAAATAATATAAATTGCAAAAGCACCAAACGAAAGAGATTTGAGAGTGTAATACGAAGTCTAAAATGTGGTAAGGCAGCGGGAGCATATGGGGTTACTGTCGAGGCTATCAAATATGGTTGGCCACGCTTAAATTGCACAAAAATCAGAAATCAAGACCCCAGACGATTGGCGAGTTGCGGTCATCGTGCCTTTATATAAAGGCAAAAGTTCACAGGAAGACTGCAAGCTATATAGGCCTATTGGTTTGATTAGATTGGGTAGTAATGTGTATGCTTAAAGTATATTTAAAGAATACAAGAGAGAAAAGGCTGTTGTGGGAGACCAAGGGAGGTTTTAGACCTGTAAGAATGTATCTCCGCGTGACATTGAAAACATTTTTCGCCGTAATATAAAAATTTTGCAAAGCTTTTGTTGATTTGGAAAAAACGTTTGGCAACCCTGTCAACCTTACAGGGTTGTAAGAAAGATATATAGGAGAAATTGTCCTATTGCAATGTGAGTGGACCCTTGCTATTGGCTGTAAAGTTTATTTACAGAGAGACACTCAGCCTGCGTGCTGGCATGTCGCTTTAGTTTGACATCCAAAATGTGTTAAAAAAGTTTGCACCATATCAGCTTGGTTGCTTAATTTATACTTGGATAGCTGTCTTCAAGGAGAGTGAAGTGACGTGACGCAGGCGCACAAACATGTGACTTTAAATGCAACAGGTTGTGGGTTTAATCACCACTCGGAGGAAATGAAATATTTAATATTTTCATTTTAAATATTTAATGATTTAATTTCTTCGTTGTGGTAACAAGCCAAATTTTGGCGTTGAGTTCCACTCAACACGCAATGCCTCAAATTCGGCGGAAAGTGGGGAATGGAACGAAGTGTCTTAACACTAGGTTCTCAAGTTCTCCTTGTCTACTTTACTATGTGTGGGACACAGCGTGAACATGAGTGAGTGTCTTCACAGAGAGATACAAAGTAACAGAATTCAAATTCAAACGTGAGTATTGCTGTAGAAGTATGTAATAAATATGAATACTGTGGAGATGTGATCTCTTTAGACAAGTCGAGCGAATGAGTGATGAAAAAAAGGCAAGAAAATATGAATAAAACACGAGAGGTAAGAGGTGGGGTTGGTTGATCTTCGAAAAAATAAACATCTATGATACTGGAAGAAGGTCATGTAAAAAGCATGAGGATCCCTCGGAGGGCATGTATGTAGAGGTTGATGACAGTGCACGAGGTGAAAGAGGACGAACTGTTGCGTTTGGCGCACCGTTCTCTCTGGCTACCCCGCTGTGGATACAGTGTGAAGCTAAGTAAGTAAGTAAATTCAGTCAATAATATTTTTCTCCTTTACATATGTATTGAGATGTAATGATAAATATAGCATCTTTTTAAAATTTTTCCCCCTAAATATATAGGGTCAAGCCCACTTATGCAAGACAAAGATTACCTTAATACTGGCTACATAACTTAAAGTAAAATGATGTAGGGCATCATACTATGAAAGTAACTAAAGTAAACAAGGCGCCCGTTTTCACGTCAGTTAATGATCTGATTTTTAAGCAGGAAATCTGCTAAATTGAATGTATTGACCAACACATCAATATACTAACAGTTTATACTGTGAATCGTTTAAAATCGAGGAAAGTATGAGCTTTTTTTCTTATGACTGGCCAAACTGGGTGCGTGGGCCACACCTGTACTACTGTATACGCTCATTCAAATGAGTGGAGTGGTGGAACTCAAAGCCGCACTGCCATTGCTTTCTTATATTTAATTAGAAAATATTGAATATTTAATTTCCACAACCTGCCGCGATTATGGTCACACACTCTCGCTACTGCGCCACTACAGGCTTCTAGTCAGAAAGTTTTTGTATTAATCATTATTTTTTACACAATTTATAGCGCTCTTCATATATATTGTAATTGATGAATTTACATATCTATTTACTATACACATAACAATATTCTCAAGGTCAAGTCTTGGCGCAATTATAGATAATATTTCTGTTCTCCTTAACATAGTAGTTAATACTTACGAGCTACATTCGGAAAAACTAAACTGAACTGACTAAGCTAAGATACGATATAACCAAATTCGATGATGAGTATTGTGAAATTATTACAATTTATTTAGATGAAAAATAGTTGGGGCTTTAATACTTGAACGGTTTTCAAGAAAATTCTCCTACGTTCAAATTTTAAATGGTCTCTAAGTAAATCATTTTCTTTGATGAATGTGGATTAATACTTTTAAAAACAGATAAAATATATTAAATAATTGTTTATGAAAATTTATTATTAAAATTTTAACGTTCTATTTTCTTATAACTAGTATTATATGATAATAAGTAATAACACACATTAAACCCATTCTCCGAATTGTCAAAACAGCGTTCATAGTATAACACAGAGTCCGGTAAAATTCGTGTGACTTTGACGTTAGGTACATGTAACGTGACCAGTGCTTACAGTACTGATGGGTTGGAACGTTAGCATCGTGAGCATTGACGTTATTTTCACGTTCGTTCGTGAAAAATGCGTGTTTCAAACACAAGTATTTTACCATCTTCATCGGCTACACCACATACTGCGCTCATGTTTACATCAAAAAATCTTATGTTCGGTTGTGTTTAACTTGTTGAATCCGTAAGCACACTCACAAGTTGGCCGAATTATTAATACAGCTGATAGGTGTTGGCACGCTCACTAAATTGGACCCCACGTTAGCAATTGAAACGTTGTTATAACTCTAAAACACATTTTCTGGCGTATTAAAACACATTTTTAGTTTAAAAAAGAAAAAAAGTGCAAGCATTTCTGAACGCATTCATACTGTCAGAACACTGATATTTCAATAATTCCGCAATCTGTGCTGTACTACTTTTGTGCGTTTGGCGGTTATATTTACATTTTATAAAGTATGTTAAAAACAGTTAATATTTAATTACACACACACACAAAAATGGCAGAAAAACTAGAAGACCTTAATTTACCTTTAACAGTCGTAACCAGAATTGTAAAAGAAGCATTGCCAGAAGGTATTTCAATATCCAAAGAAGGTCGAACTGGTCTCGCTAAGGCCGCGTCTGTTTTTGTTTTATACGTTACTTCTGCTGCAACGAATATTGTGAAAAATAACAAGAGAAAAGCGTTAACTGGTCAAGATGTTCTAGAAGCAATGGCTGATATAGAATTCGATAGGTTCGTGGAGCCTTTACGAGAAGCGTTAGAACAGTATAAATTAGCTGCGTCGGCAAAGAAATTGGCGTCTGGGAAGAAAAAGGATGAAGTGGATGATGTGGAAATGGTAGAGGATGAATAATGTGATATATTGAAATTTAATGTGTTTTTGGACTTGCTGGTAATGTTGTTGTCGTTAATAAATCAATATTTTCATAGTATTTGTTTTATTTTATTTAATAATATAAAGTTAATAACATTTTCTTTCTTCTATGTCTTACAACTGTGAAATCGCCAACTCGTGGCAGTGTTCCTAGGTTATTGTAACATCAGTACAACTGTCTCTATGTTAAAAGCTGGCAACCAAACTATATATATCCTCTGGTATTAAATGGGGCTATGTACAGCTGGAAACTCTTACTTTTAAGGGACTGTACACCTTTTTTCACTGACTCTTTCATAAAAATAATTCAAGATATTTAATTGAGATTTAGATTATTATAAAAACCCAATGCAAGTCTAAATTATTATAAATCAATTGACATTGAAAATATCTTTTTGGGGTAAAAAAATTTAATGTCAATTCCTATCTGCCTGAAAATGGAATGATTGTGGTTGGATTACTAATGTAAGTGATAAAATGTTTCATTTTATTTTCAATATAAATATGTCCGATGTCTTAAAAAATGGGTATTTAGAGTGTGGATAGTGCAGTTACTTCAACAAATACCTAAGTATTTATTGTAATTACATTTTATACTTTCTATTTTTGTTGAAATTATATTCCTAAAAGTTATAAAATCAGTAATGAGCTTAAATATTGTTTGTGACTGTTATGTGACATTTTAAAGTTAGATAGATCACTAAAATTATTATTGTTAAATCACTATAATGTTACATTACAATATTTCTTGCGTTATTGTAATCTATAGTATATCCATACATAATTTTGTACTGCTTATTATATATTAGAAAATATATAACAAAGTGGCCTTAAAAGGCGCAGGCCTCTTAAGGTCACGGTTAAGATAAAGAGAAAGGCAATTTTTAAAACATTTTCTAAATAAGTATTTTCCTTTCCTAAATGTAGATTAACACTAAAAATATATTTTGTTCCATCCCAGTTTGGTTGGTCTTTCAGCAACACTCACCTATACTGTTCTGAGCTTCGAGCTAAGAATCAAAATATGAGTCACTAAAATTAATTTTCGTTCAGAGGAATATAGGTGTCTTGGCGGAGAATCACAAGCGTTTCGCTGTTAAGGCGACAGGGTTGTGGGTTCGGTATTTTTTATTTATAAAAATTTTTGTTATTTATGTAAAATAATTTATTTAAAGAATGTTCAATTCTATACGTTATTAATTTAAATTATCTAATATAACGGAAGTAAAATTTGCTAAAAATATAAAATTCATTGTTTAATTTTATAAAAAGCGATCACTTCTGTAAAACCGTTCAGGTATCGTACGAAAATAAACTAAGTGACTTTAGTGTGGATTTTTTTTTGTAAAAAGAACTGTCAAGACTAAAATAAAGATCCCTAAATCTTTTCAATGTTGCCACTTTATTATTGTCCAGTAACACGGTGATTATCTTGGTAGAGACGCGTGCCACTGAAAATGCGACAGGTTTTGTGCTCTGTACCCACTCAAGTATATATTTAATTGCTCGCTCTGGTAACGAGACAAAATGCGGAGTTGAGTTCCGCTACTCAGCACGCAATTCCTCAACAATTAAATTATAAGACTAAAAGAAGGTTACCAAGTTCACTTTGCCTACTCCACTATAATAACCCGATATTGCGTGATGTTAAAAAAAACAAAGTAACAGATCTTGTTTATGAAGTAAATAAAACACAATATAATTTAATCATTTTATTAAGGAATAAATTTTATTCAGAAACAATCTGGAATAACATTGAAATTTGACATACCTTTACACCTACATCTACCTATGTATGTACACTCCAAGGTGCGCTACCCTCTTTAACGAAAATATTTTATATAATATATCTAATAATTTCGAAAAACCTATACTAAATTTTATAATTCTTCGTTTTACAATCAATTTGAAATTTTTATTTTTATATATAAGAATAGAGAAAGGTTCTAAATTCTATTTAAAATCGTAATAAGGGCCGTTCATAAATTATGTTAAATTTTTGACCTCGCTTTTCCCATAGTAAGTTCCTTTTATGGTCGCATATTTAGCAATTTTACAACTAGAAAGTATCAAATTATGAGCAAACTAATAATTAACTACGACAAAAAGCACCTAAAAACACAACCTCGTGTCAAAGTGCTTGTAGTTCTCAAACTACTACAACATTCTTGAATCATAGCTAAGAACCACAATGAACAAGGCTTTCTTCTAAAATATTAATATTTTAAACAAGTGTAGTACTTGTGTTAAAAACAGCAGTAACAAAATAATATTTGAATAGTATATTTAAAAATGTGAAATACCAAAATGTACTGCCCCTTTTCTGACGACCCCATTAACATAATTTACGAATGACCCCATAGCCCTAAAACTGAAATACACAGCTAGCGTGAAGCTTGTAACGAAAATGCATTATATGCTTATACCAGACTTATGTTCTTATATTTTCGAAATATTAATAAATACTTTTAAATTTTAAAATTTACTTTGAACTGCTATCCTAAAACCGTTGAGTGTTGCCACTTTGTTGGTGTTATTTTCCTTACGTCTATATAAAACTATGTAAACCGAGAACAATATTATAATAAATCGTAATAAATACGAATTTGGTAATCTCTATTCTATCACGGGATTAAACAGCCTTACTCAGTCCATTTGCCTGTAAGTTTTGGCAATTTAAGAGTGACTTGTGAGAATACTAGCAAGAGAATACTACAAATAATTAATAAAACAAATGTTTCATTAAATAAAACTAAGTGCGGTTTAAATTTAAAATATACAACCTACAAGTTACTATTGCAAAACAATTTTATTATTGAAAGATTTCTCAAAATTAAACTACTCTAAAGAAAAATGTACATTTAGGTTGGTTCTAAGATTAACTAAGAAACAAAAGCATTGATAAAAATTTGTACTAAAATTAATTGTTATAATATCTAATGATGAAACTTCAAAAACCAAGAATATGAAAAAGAAATTATGAAACTGTACAAAAAAAAAAAAATAAAAACCCAAAAAATGGAAAATAAAAAGTTTATTCGCAGTATAAATAAACGGGGTTATTTAAAGTGTTACAGTCGTTAAATAAATAAATAGGTGGTGCTTAAAATTCCCAAAAAAAATATAAATAAAATTGGGAAAAATAAAGAAAATAATTGTCTAACAATCAAATGTGCTAAGATATGAACTTTATGTATGTATCTTTCGATTTAAATTAATTCATTTAATAAAAAAAACGTCAAAAGATACACACAAAAGCTAAATGAACAATAATCTCATGACGTAATGACACTACACTGGTTTTTAATGAAAATTGTTTACAGAAAATGAAGCTTGCTCAGTGTTGCTAGATTTTAAAAGTAAAAAAATGCATATTTCAAGCTAAATTAAAAATTCAGCCGAAGTTAATCCAACAAAATTAAATACAACTTATTAATTTTCAAAACTGGCAACACAAATACCAAACAAACCTTTGCTAAGAGATATTAAAAAAAAACAAACAAACAGATTGCATACAAAAGAGAACAGATAAAATAAATAAACAGTCCACTTTCACTCAAAAATAATATTAAATACATTTCAATTACATCTAAACTATTGTTATATTACAAATGGCTAAAACTAACTGGAATATTTTTATTTACAAAAAAGGGAGCTTTTTTTAATTTGATTTTATATATATATAGAGAAAAATTGTCTTTTTTTTATTATTTTGTTAACGTTTCAACGTTATACGATCACATATATGGTTTCTCATTTTGGCACAGATTAAAAAACTAAAAACACTAAGTTTATTTTCCATTAATTTAGTTTTTTAATCTGTGTTAACATTTTAAAATTAGTACTAATAATATAGTTAAATATATTTCTCATTTCAAAGTTAGTTAATACCGCATTTTGAAATACAAAACCTGCTATTGAAAAACAAAAACAAGTCGATAAGCTGTTTGTGCGTCCATGTCCATTATTATTTCTAGAGAAATAATTAAAATTAAATATATTTTTATTCAATTTAAATTCAAGCTAAAATATTTTTTCTACTGGCAACATTTACCACAGATTTTCTATTTCAAAATGGCGGACATCTATAGACATCTATCTTTATCTACGAAGTGGGAAACAGACAGACAGTCCGATATTAATAATTATTGCTTTGATTACGTCCAGTTCGGACATAAATTAATGGCAGTGCTATGAGGGTACCTCTAAACTAATTTCCACGGAATTACTTAATTTTATTTAAATACTTTTTCGTTTAAATTTTGTTTTTTTTTCAATTATTTAGTTAATTTCTAAAACGATTTTTTTAAATTGAACACTACAATTATTTTTATTACAAAATATATAATCACTACATTCCCTAAAAAAATATATGTGAGCAAATAAATTTAATTTCTAAACGAAAAAAAAAAATACTGTTTAAAAAAATTCGACAAATTGATAATAGAACTGTCACTTTTAAAAATGTCAAAATTCAAACCTGCACTTTTCCAACAATTTAAAATTTAATACATCAAACTATTTCACATAGTATTAAAAAAATTGAAATAAATAAATGCAATTTTAAATAGAACTGTGAATTCAACATTTCTCACTGTAAAATGTTTCCTTTATTTAGTTTAGCAGTTATAATGTGACATACATACATATATACATACATATATGTACGCTGACATACGTTCAGTAGGAAGCTTCGTGTCCCGCTAAGATATATAAATCGTTGCCATCTTCACTCGATAAAGTGTTGTTTTGGAGCAAGTGCGACTCGAGCACCACCACCCTGCAATGTAACATAAATATATATATATATATATATATATATATATATATATATATATATATATATATATATATATATATACAGATATATACACAAAAATATATATATATATATATATATATATATATATATATATATATATATTTGTAGAGTAACATGGGAAAGAAAAATACTTTATTTGTAGAAGTTTAGTGTGTAGTGAAGTACTCTATAGTGATGTGATAGTGTGTAGTGTTTATCGAAGTGCGTTTTTTTAGTGTAATTTAGTGGGTAGTGATGTAATCTTTAGTGATTTGGTAGTGTAATGTGTAGTGACATAAACTTTAGTGTGATGTGGAAATGTAGTGTATAGTGAAGTGATCTATAATGATGTGGTGATCTAATGTGTAGTGAAGTACTCTATAGTGATGTGGTGGTGTAGTGTGTATCGAAGTACCTTTTTATGATGTGGTTGTGTAGTATGAAGTGAAGTACACTACAGTGTAATATAGTGTTAAGTGAAGTACACTAGTGTAATATAGTGTGTAGTGAAGTACTCTATAGTGATGTGGTAGTGTAGTGTGTAGTGAAGTACTCTCTAGTGATGTGGTGGTGCAGTGTGTAGTGGTGTGCCGGCGTGGCGCACTAACTTGTCGTGTCCGAGCAGGCGGTAGGCGCGCGAGGCGTCGGTGATCTCCTGCGTGACGGTGTCGGAGTGCCGCAGCGAGCGTCCCTGCACGCCGTGCCGGTGGAAGGCCAGCACCGAGTCCGCCAGGCACACTTAAATTAATATGTACTTTATGTAGTGACTATGATTATAATTTTTTATTTAAATTAAAAAAATATCGTATAATTTAATATTTATTAAAATAAACAATTACTTATATTGAGTTAATTTAATTTAAATTTTGTTTAAAACAACTGCTGGCACAATATAGCTTAATCTATTTTATATTAATTTTTAATATACTTAATTTCCTAATATATATTTCGAGTTTATAATTACAATCTGCTACTTTTATTTAGAAAAATAATTTAGGATCTAACATTAAAATCAAAAAAAATAATAATTGCGTATATTAAGAAAACAATAACAATAAACTTCAGCAACCACTCTCAGGTTGTCCGTTGACATATATCTCAACATAATTACCATTTAAATATTTTATAGTGAAGTAATATTCCGCACTTAGAAAAGAAAAATATTTATTTAGGCAACGATGAACAGTTTGAACGCAGCGGGGTTTAAAACCGCGCCTCTTGGACGGTTCCAAGGAGGGGCGGGTTCAAATCACGTTACGTACAATTTTTCATTTAAAATAAACGGTAAACAGAATATTGAGTTAATTCTCTACAGTCTTTATTTCTCTATACAGACTGATTAAAAAAAAGAGAATCACGTGATGTTTTTTATAGCATTTTAACCTCCCCCCCCCCCCTTCCTCTTTTGGTGATACGTGGTGAAGTTTAAGACTATCCCCCCTCCCATATCCAAAATCAAGTGTATTTTTAGTAGATTTCATTGTTTTAAAATTTAACTGTCTTCATGACGCATATTTTTTAAAAATGCGGCGATAATTCGACTTAACTCCAAGAGCTTAGTCAGAAAATGTATATAGTTCGAAAGTTAATATATGTAAGTATGTCAATATTTCCATTGCTTCTTTTTGAAAAAGCTCTTAAACGCGTAGAAATAATCGATTTTTGTAATATCACCTTCATTTTACATACAATTATAGGCAAAAAAAATAGAGATTTTTAAAATTGTCTGTTTGTCTGTGGCTAACCATATTTAAATTCAGTTTTCACTATAACATTTTAGAAATCTTTCCACAGCATTTAGTATTTGTTTTATTTAATAAATAAAAAAAATATATAATTCAGACAAAATTGCTACAAAAGTATTATCAATTGAAATTAAAATTTTACTTTTCAATAAGTATTGTTTTAAAAGTGATAACATTATTAGAACAAGAAAACTAATAAAGATTAGTTGAACAGTCTAGTGTAATTAATGTAAGCGGGCGAAGCCTACTTACATATACTGTCGATGTGGAAATCAAACTGTATGCGCGCGGGGAGGCGGCGACGTCTCTCTTCTCTCCTCTCGAACGGCATCACAGGTATTATGTCTACCACATTCTCGTGGCACACCAGCACCTGCATATATTTATATGAAAATATAATTATTTCATCTTTATAGGGTTAGGAAGAAGATATGAATGGGAACGTTAAATATTTAGTTTAAAAATTTTAAATAATTCAATTTTTTCGAGTGGGTATGCGGATCCACCACCTATCGCTCACATACAAGCATTAATAAAATTTTAATTATAATATCTTCGATAAGGGATCAAACTCGCTACCATGGTGCTTATAATTAAATAAAAATTGCGTCAATATTACAATACTATATAAAAGTGATAATGTATAATAAATACAATTTATAATGTATAAGTATATACATAATATATAATAAATTAATGTACAATAAATACTTAAATCTATAATGAAATTTAGATAATGTATATCTAAATTTCATTATAGATTTAAGTATTTATTGTATGTAGCCCGCATAAACTAATATATACAAAATAATCTTAGAGACTATACATATAAATGTGTGTATGTGTGTGTGTGTGTGTGTGTGTGTGTGTGTGTGTGTGCGTGTGTGCGTGTGCGCGTGTATGTGTGCGCGTGTATGTGTGTGCGCGTGTATGTGTGTGCGCGTGTATGTGTGTGTGCGTGTGTGTGTGGTCTACTCACGGAGTCCTTGTCCAGCTGGTGCACGGCTCTGAGCGTGTGCAGGCGCTCGGGGCGCGGCAGCACAGTGTTGGAGCCGCCGGGGCACAGCTCCAGCTCCGAGGAGTGCAGCCACGTGGCGCCTGGATCACAGGACATGGGAGGGTATTGAGAGGGAATGTTAACTTCACGCTATATCCTGCATATGAGAGGGTACCCACAGATTTGCGTTGGTTGAGTGCCCGATATCAATGGACTTAATATAAAATATTACATTTCATTCAGTTGGTTTCAGAATTACGATGAAAATAACATTAAGCTTTTTACAAAAGAATCTGATCGATTTTTTTAAATAGGCGATTTTCTCTAACTTAAAAAAAACGCATAAAAATTTTAACGGAGTGGGATTTGAGCCCACGCCTCTTGGAAACCGTCCAAGCACTCCGAGCAACTAAACCATACGCTCTCATCTTCACATCAAGCTGTGTCTAAATTTGTATATTCTCTTTACAACTTATTTATATTATTAGCATCTCTGTAAGGACGATTTTTTTAAAAAAAATTTAAAATTAGTATTTTTATTAAAATATATTAATTATATAAGAACATAACTCACCAGAATTAATATTAATAAGGTTCAACCTCAGCGGCTTCCTCGTGACGCCGACGCACAGCAGCGGATACTCCAGCTCGGGGGTGATGATCAGCTCGAATGCCAGCAGGGGGGATGGGAGCACGCACTCTATATTCTATTTTACAAAGAAATAATTATTTATTTGTTTAATTACTGGCTTCAAGTTGTATACATTCATGTGTAATAATGTAATATGTCTCAAAAAGTTCTTGGTGAACTTTATGTTTGTTTGTCTATGTGTTTGTATGTGATAACTTCCAAGATTGCTAATCAGATTTAAATATTATTTTCACTATTATATTATGACAAACTTCCTTCAATATTTAGCATTAGTTTCATATATAACATTAAAAAAATACCACAATTTTAAATAACAAATTTTATAAAAATTTTAATTTTCAATTCAAAGATATGATATTAAAATTGACAATATCACATGCACAAGAAAATGATTGAGTCCAACTGAACAAAACCAGGCCAATACGAGCAAACGGTCGAAGCCGCGCGGTGCGTACCTTCAACAGCATGAACTTCCTGAGCGGGTCGTACCACTGCATGAGGAAGAGGCCGGCGGGCGCGGCCCCGCACAGGTACTTGTACCCGTTGTAGGGGTTGCGCGCCACCGCGCACCGCACGCAGCCTGCGACCGACCAACACGCACTACACACACTCGTTCGATGCTCCGTCGACGATATTTTATATTAGAATCGTATGAAATAAGACATTCTGCTAACAAGACGCTTCAAATTCTTCAAAGGAAATGGAACGGAGTGTCAACACTAGGTACCCAAGTTCCCTTTACCTAACCCGCCATGTGCGGGATACGGCAGCAGGAAAACCTTATTTTATTTCATACAATACATTAATAAGTTGATAATATCGTCATGTCATTAATCGTCTTAGACTGTAAGCTCAACGGATTATTATTATAGCAGGATAGGCAGTTCGAATTTAATGTTAAAATATACACCATTGCCTGGTCTCCGTTAAATTTTTAAGACATTATCTTTGATTTTCGCAATTGTTACACATATACAGTCTACCCGTGACCACGGACTACTGTAAAGTGTTCGAAACTTCGGGTTTCCAAAAATGTTAATTAATTTACAATATACGCGACTACTCCGGTTAAAATTTTAAATTTTTTTTAAGACATTGTTTGTGTAGCGGCAGAGCTCAACGCCACGCTTTATCTCAATATCGGAGCAAAGAAATAAAAATAATGAATATTCACAGACCACCATTTTTAATACAATGCATGTCTGAAATACAAAATTGTAATAATCGACTAATAAGTTTCATTATTTACTGTTATTTTATACTTTTATTAAATATTTGTAAAAAGAGGTGGTAATTAGAGGCCTGTCGTGGCGCAGCGGCACAAGCGTGTGACTGTAACCGACAGGGTCTGGGTTCGATACCCAGTCGAGGCAAACGAAATGATTAACATTTAAATATTTAATGTTTCAATTTTTCGCTCTGGTAAGAAGGCAAAAGGGCGGTGTTGAGTTCCGCCACTCAACACGCAATGCATCAAATTCGGCAAAAAGTGGAGAACGGAAGTGGAACGGAGTGTCTTA
Organism: Eueides tales michaeli; assembly: GCA_018249855.1. NCBI lineage: Eukaryota > Metazoa > Arthropoda > Insecta > Lepidoptera > Nymphalidae > Eueides > Eueides tales. The sequence goes on along the minus strand of DWMZ01000666.1, from coordinate 3,791 downwards.
ACACTAGGTTCCCAAGTTCCCTCTGCCTACCCTATGTTACCTTAAATTACTTTGTTATTTCATCAAGTGCTTGCAAAAGTCTATTTGAAAGAAGAATGTTTACAATTCAAATTTTTACTGACCTCTGGTATCGGGGACCCGCGTGGTGGGCGCGAACCTCCTCGGTAACAGGCGCGGTGGTAACACGCGCAGGGAACGTGCGCCGCCGCGCGTCGACCGACCGGACCCCGACAGGGCGAGAAGTTCGTGACGGTAGAGAGACGGGGTTTTGCCTGGAAAAAAGGATTAATATTGTAGTTAAATATTTGGGTACATGCAGGGAACCTTGTGTTAAGTCACTGCGGTGTCCGTACGTAGTTTAAATTTAAAATGGAAATAACTCATACTTTCGAATGGACATCGAATTCAAAACAGTCATATGTATAGACAGGTATCTTACCGTTGCGCTGTCATGGGCTCTAAATCTTTATATTTCAAATAAAAAAAAAAGAGTAAGAGGAAAATAGAAACAAAATAGAAATTCGATCAGAAAAATAATGTTGTATTAAGTTGGTAGAATATTCGTAGTAAATATCTTAAAACGACTTACAAGTTAATAAATCAACTCCTTTGTATATAAATGTAAGAAAACAGGAGAATATACACATAAAAATACATGGAATCCTTTACGTACTCCTCTAAGTCCGTTTTCCGAATTATCAAAACAGTAGAAACGACGTTCCAACTGCTGACGTGGGGTCTGATATAGTGAGCGCGCCAACGTCTGTTAGCAGTATTAAAAATTCGAACGTCCATACTGTAAGCACTAGTCAAGTCACATGTGACGTCAAAGTCACACGAATTTTACCGCATCTGTGGTACACCGTTACCGTCGTTTTAATAATTCGGAAAACGGCCTATTAGTCTAATTTTAAGTTATATAATAGCAACATTTGAAATTGTTGATAATAAAAAATATATGTACTACGTAACTATAGAAGGCCAGTATGTTGGAGAAAATCATGTTAAAAATAAAAAAGCTTAAGAAAAAAGATAAAAAAAATAGGGTGGAAAAGAGACAGAGACGGAGAAAAAATTACAAAATATAACATGTTACAAGGTTGGTCTATAGTCAAATATGAATCAAGTTTAAACAACTTATATAGATTTGGTAGTTCAAGTTTAATTAAGTCTGTTTTTGCCACTTTTATACTTAATTTCCATACATTTTTTCATTTAAAAAAAAAGGCAAAGCGCGTCTTTGGGTTTCACCACGCAACACGCCATTCCTCAAGTTCAGAGGGAAGTGGGGACAGAGTATTATAAAACCGTGTGGACAGAGTATTATAAAACCAGGTTCCCAAGTTCCCTTTGCCTACCCAGCCATATGCAAGATAAAGCGTTCAGCTAACCAATGAAAGACCAACAAAGTTTAATCCAGTTTAAGTTTAATCCAATTAATTACAAATATCATTACTCACCAGATAAAGACATAAGTACATCTTTAATGACGTGCATCCATATCGTCCGTCGCGGGCACAGCTGGTCCATTGCTGTCTCGTGCAGCTCGTTCAGGTTCAGAGTGTATATACCTTCTTCTGCGCCTGGAATTGGTAAATTTTTTTAGTTAATTTATTGGTAAATGACAGGAATTGGAAAAAAAATAAGTTAAGTTATGGCAGGAATTGGTAGTATGTTTCAATTAATTTATTGGTATATACGTGAATTGGTAATATGTTTCAATTAATTTATTGGTAAATACCAGAATTGGTAATATGTTTCAATTAATTTATTGGTAAATACGGGTATTGGTAATATATTTCAATTAATTTATTGGTAAATACGGGAATTGGTAATATGTTTCAATTAATTTATTGGTAAATACGGGAATTGGTAATATGTTTCAATTAATTTATTGGTAAATGCGGGAATTGGTAATGTGTTTCAGTTGTATTATTGGTAAATGTCAATAATTGATAATCTTTCACTCAAGTTATTGGTATATGACAAGGATTGGTAATATATTTTAATCAAATTATTCGTAAATGACAGTTTTTTTGCAATTAATTTTATAATAAATTTATTATTGTTTTTTTTTTAAATTAATTTTATAAATAACAGGTTTTTTTACCTAAAAATTACAAAAAAGTTGTTAAAATCACTTACCAATAAGGATATGCTGATCCCTCGTATCCGGATGTATCCAAGACGCGGTACAATTTATCCTTAACGGACATCCGTTGAAAACCTGCAAAATAAATACAAAAAATATATTAACCAATGACACAACGTCACCGTATACTTTATATTTTGGCATTGTGGCATATATGCCATATGGTAATTCAATCCGCTACTATTGTTTACAGTATACTGTAAACAATAGTAGCGGATTGAATTACCGCTCGGGAAAATTAATTGATTATTTTTTCTCCCTTTTATAACAAAACAAATTGTTGCAATGGTTTCTAACACTTAACACGCAATGTCTTAAAAACTCAGCCCATCTTTGAACTAATAATCTTGATCTTATCTAAGAATAAAAAGAATATATTGCCTCACCTTTAAAAAGGCTGTTTTTTGTTTTTAATCGATAGCCTTAATCTGTTTGATGAAAATGGGACTTTTTGGAAAATTTTAATTGTTTTAAAAATTGAAAAGAATTGAATTGAAAATGCTTTAGGTGTGAGGTTTCTTGAAATTTCAAATATTGTTTGTTTCATATATTTCGAGTCAAATTAGATATTCATTAGGAAATACAGATTTTTGTAATATTTAACGATTACCTTTGAAAAACAAGCTCCCATATGCACTTTAGGCGTAGGCGGCAGACCGTTAGGCGCGGGCCGCGGCGGGGTGCGGGTTCGACGCCCGCGCGCTCTACGCGGCGGCACTGGCGGGGTTGCTGTCACTGGAATGTCAAAAAAATATCGATTGTAAATAAATATCATAATTATTGTAAAAAAAAATCAGCCATTATGGATGACTTGAAAATAATAAAAATATACCTATAATATTTATTTTTATATTTGTTTATTTTATTATGTTTCTTTTCATATTTATAATTATTTAAATTTAGGCCTGTCGTAGCGCAGCGGCACATGCGTGTGGCTGTAACCGACAGGTTGTGGGTTCGATCCCCAGTCGAGGAAATGAAATATTAAATGTTTTCAATTTAAATATTTAATGTTTCATTTCTTCGCTCTGAGTTCGAAAGTGGGGAACGGAAGTGTGTTAACACTAGGTTCCGGATTCTCTCTGCCTACCCTGCCTTGTGCGGGATACAGCGTGAATCTAAATAAAAAAAAAAAAACACAATTTAAAATCTCGAGATCTGTCGTAGCGCTAATGCTGAGAGATTGTGGGTTCGATTTCCACTGGAAGAAATGAAATATGTAATATTTTCAAATTAAAAACTTAAATATTTTCACTTCTTTGCATTGAATCCCACCATAAAAGTACGAACGAACGGAACGAATATCTTGACATACCCTGTTCAGTGCGGGATACAGCGTGAAGCTGACAAAAACACTCACCATCAGTCTCAACCTTCGCTTTGTCCCGCTGACTGTCCGACAGACTCCTCTGCCGTTGACTCGTCTTCAATTCCTCATCAACCAGCTCCTTCTGCCGGTCTCTTCCGTTTTCATCTACCATTTTGAAAATTTCATCGACCGACGACGTTTTTCTTTTGCTCGTACTTTCTAATTCGCACTGACAAAACTGACTCAGATCAATACCAGCTGTGACAGAATCAGAATTGTGTCTATTGTGCCTTTTCCTGTGTTCATAGTTCTTATCGTCCATGTTTAAGC
>DWMZ01000665.1:0-20439 GCA_018249855.1 Eueides tales michaeli | reverse complement strand
TAAAATCGATTACGTACTTCTTATTTATTCTCTTCGATATTTCGTTTTTTGTTAATTTTAAATATATTTATCTACATAATTATATGATTCAACTAAAAAGCTAACAAAATACAATTATAAGCTACTGTTACTAATGATAATGTAAATATATATAATTTATTACGTATATATTTTTACATTCCCATTATTAATCTTTTAATAAATTATTTTTTCAATCGATATTAGAAGCACAAATATAGATTCGTGTTTCTAATATTCCTATATTAGAAGAACGAATATATAATAATTTGAAAAAATAATTTAATACACATTCAAAACTGATTATTACACGTGATAACGTTGTAAAATTGCTTTACGTTAATACCTATGTCAAAATGCATATTTCGTGTGGTATAAGCATACTTATTTAATATGTACGTAAAATGTGCATATATAAAGGTTCAGTTCAATATTTTTTTTATTATTTGTTTAATTTATTCAACAAAAACGGTAGTGTTGTGTTCGATTCATTAGGAAACAACGTACTTATAATTTTTCTATCATATGATATGAGCTGAGCTTTTAACTGCACTATGAAGTTGTAACAAACTTTCTTTTTTGATGAGAAATTTTGACTGAACATTAATTATTCTACAAAATTGTTGCACAAGTTCTTATTTTTTATACGGCTATGTTTCATTACATCTAGTTTCTTGGTGTAATATAAAAAAAAATTAAAAATCATAGATATTACATAATAAATTTTATTTAAAGATAGTACCGCGACCTCGAGCTTTTAATCTGAGAAATGGGTTTTTACATTAAGAACAGATTTAGCTTCAGGTCTAGCTTACACGTCATAAAACGTTTAAGACGTACACGCATAAATGAAGAGATATTTTAAATGGTATGTTAGTTATTCAAAAGTCGTGTAGATTATAAAATATATATTAAGATTTATAAATCCTTATGACATACTCGTAGTAATGACACTTGTCAACACTAGTACAATGGTAGATCATCAATCATTTTAAGAATGAACATAAAAATTACCATTTTCATTGAAAAAATACAAAATTCCTACAGTACATTTCGGTCGAGCCGTGAAACACGATTCACATGCGTTAACATTTTTCTCGTAAGTATTTAAATAAACAAAATAGAGGCAAACTAGTGTATAAAAAATAAACTCTTTTTGACATAACAATGATTGCTTTTATATTAATTTATAAACAACTTCATTAATAATACGATCATTGATGCGATGTAAAATAAACTAACCTAACTAAAAACTAAACCTGTAAACTGTTTTTGTAAAATGTATAAAGAATACTTTTCGCGACTACTATACATTTTAAATAAAACAAATTTAACCGAGTAGTATAGGTCTACACGTGACCACAGACTGCTGTAAGTTGTTTGAACCTCCGGGTTTCAAAAATGTAGGTACAATTTTCAATATACGCGATTAAACCGGCTAAATTTGTTTCTTCTAAAATTTTAAAACTCTTTCTTGATAAAAGAACTTACCGCAAAGCGCAACAATTGTTAACACTTTCATTGTCACCCTTTGGAACACTGTTCTCATTATATAAAATCAATCGTTCTAAATCACAAGCACATTTGTCCACAAGTTCACGAAAAAATGATCACAAAAACTGTTTTCTCTTCATTTCAAGTCGCACATTCATATTAAAAATATAACAAGATATTAATTAGTGAAACACCATCAAAATAAATATTGTTAGTCCAAAACTAGGTAGTAAATATATTTTGTTGACAATCGTGTTGTTTACAAGTCACCGGACGTGTCCGTGTTCCATTGCAGGAGCGAGGAGCGAGTCGTGCTCCCCGCTCGGGACGCGCTCGCAGAATGTCCTTGGTGTTCCCGCTAAGCTAACGTCATGCGCACTGAGATCTCTTCAAAGAGGCCCTTAAGTGGATTAACTTTTTAAGCTTCAAGAACTGATAAAATGAAAAAGTAAAATTTTTAAGTAAAAAGTTTCAAAACAAAGCATTTTTAATAGTATTAAATAAACTTTTAAGTTTGTTGAATTTTGTAGTACATAGAAAGCGATTACAATTTGTCGGTGTGAATAAAAAAACTTTAAATGGTTTGCGGAGTAGCGATTGCGGTTATCCGTTTACGCTTAATTTGAGGCATGAAATGTTGAGTGGAGGGCTCAACGCTTACCCTATTTACCTAAGAGTTAAGAACATACAATATAATAACCTCGAGAAGGGATCGATCCAAAACCTGCCGCGTCTACAGTCGTATGTTTGTATATTGCACTACGACAGACCTATCTAGAGGCTTTTTCTTACTACAAAACACTTCCGGACTGACAAAAAATTATGTGGAAAACCCACAATCGTTACTTTTACAGTCAAATACAACGCCACTGTGTAACGATAGAAAAATGTGAAATGTCTATATCATTTAAATGAATAACTGAAGACGCATTTCGCCATAAGATGTGGTTTTAATACAATCTTTTATTATAGGTCGTTTAACATATACCTACTAATATATTATAAACTAGTGGCGCCCACGTGGTTTCGCCCGCCCAGATTCGTCGGTTTCTTTTGATTTAATAGTATCTAATTATTTAATAGTTTTAGTATCATGTAAATAATTATTACATGAATATGTATACTTGTATATTAAACTAATATGATATGTCTATGAGAACTATGAGTCGAATATTATTTTTTTTTTTTTGAAAAACGGGAGAGTTTGACATCTTTAGTTACGTGTGTTGTGTAAAAATTTAAAGTTATGATTGATCGACATATTAGTTAGCAACAGTATTTTCTTCCAGATATAATATAGAAACTTCAATATTTTGCTAAACTTTCTTAATGTTTAGCTGAACCTTTATAACCTTACCTACCTTACCTAACCTGTTAGTAACCTGTAACATTCGATTGATGAAAGATTGAATGATTTAAAGAGCATTTTTAGCCAACATTTTATTTAAACAAGAATCAATAAAAATGTACTTATATACGGATGTCATATTTTTATATATAGAGTCACGACTCAATAAATATCCTCACAAAAGTTACGCAAGCACACTTTAATGTAATAAAAAATTTTATAAAGTTTTGTACTTTCTAAGAGTACTTCGACACATGTGAATCATCTAAAGCCTTCAGAAAGAATTTGTATTTTCTTTAATTATTTAAACCAAGAAAACAATTTTTCTAACTCGGCTTCACGATGTATCACAAGTTTAAATTCCGTTCTAGGTATATGTTAAACAGGTAAGTTTCTAAATATAAAACATTTACTATTATAATTACTAAAAACTTTGTAAAAAAAAACAAATATTGTATTTCATTTGAATTGATTGTATATATGCAAGTATAATATAATTTCTTACGCCGGTTCTTCTCAGGCGAGGTGAGGCAGTAACTTTAGTGAACCGGTGGTAAATTGTTTGACGTTGAAGCTTACAAGTATTTATTTTGAATAAAATATTTGAATTATTTACTTTTAACAATATTAATATTTAGTGTACAGAAAAAAGTAAATAAAGTAAGAAATGAGTGTCCATAGATTGTCTTTTATTGTTAACATAAAAATAAAATCTAAAGTACAACAGCACTAAAATTATAAGAGCAGGTCACTATATCACTTGTGCTATATATATTTTTATGTATATTTGTATGTTTAGCCAATAATTTATAGAAGTCATTACGTAGTGACGCTTATGAGGATGGTGGTAATGTGGCCGAATACTGTCTAGAAATTAGTACATTCCTCTTTAGATAGTTCTGCAAAATAACGCGCACTTTGCAAAACTATTTCCATGCGACTATAAGTTTGAACCATTTGATATAAACTCTTCACACGACTTTATATTTTCTGGTTTAATGTTTTAGAAAGAAAACGTAAGTCGTTTTAAAATCATATAATTTCTTTTGTACGTGTGCATCGTACATTAGACTCAAGTTATGTTCGTTTAGAGATACTAATGAATATATGAAGAACAACAATTATGCCGGCAACGCACCTTCAACCCTCTCCGGATGTAGATGTTTATGGACGAAGGTTCTACTTACCATCAGGTGGACCTTCAGCTCGTTTGACCCCTCTTGAAATAAAAAAAACTCTTTAAGATCATAACTTTTTATTCAAGAAAGTAAATACATAAAAGTTTAAAAAAGATCCGGCGACATTATGGTAAAACTGAACGTCAGTTTGTACAGATTATCTTAGATATTGTGTTGTGAACGGAGTTGTAAACACTTGTCGCTGTTCGTTGAAACATCTGAGACAAATGACAAAGCATCCGTTGCGGTGTTAGATTGTAGAGACAGAATTACGGTTTGAAATTCTTTCCCTTTTCTGTTAATTAATAAAAAATACGATAGTTCAATATAAACATAAATTGTCATTGCAGTAAATAGCAGCTCTCTAATTCTCAGCTATTACATATTTGAAATGATTTAAACATGAGAAGTGTATAATTATATCTATCAGTTATACGGACTCATTTGTATTTTAAAATAATTAGTAGCTAAATAGTACGTATGTGTCGATATACCGCATTTTTAGATAAACTGTATTTAAAAAATATTATAAAAAATGGAATGGAATGGAATAATCATCCACATAATAGATAATTCTCTACATAATATTTAACAGCTTACTTCATATTTGATATCTTTTATAACAATAACTCGTATCGCATTCGTAAGCTCAAGAACTGTATTTTCTTCATGTTTTATGGGTCGAGGCAGCGATCAAGAATCGGGATCGTTCCATAAATATATTTGAAGACTGATCCCCGGAGAGGAAGGATGTCTACGCATTAAATATATATATATATATATATATATATATATATATATATATATATATTTAATATTTACCTTTAGTACATTCGTATTGTATGTTTGTAATGAAACATATTTTTTAAAATATGGAATTGCGTTAAGGAAACATAAATAGTGATTTCAAATGATTACAAAAGATTTATATCAGTTCTTTTGAAGTTACAATAAGACACAATATATCAATAAAAATATGTAGAAAAAGTAAATCTCAACCATATTTATACTAAAACACTACTACTTTATAAAGTTTGTATAGAAACATATATATATATATATATATATATATATATATATATATATATATATATATATATATATATATATATATATATATATATATATATATATATATATATATATATATTGATGTTAAAACATGAACGTTACGACGATATTATTGTTGTTTTACACGTAAAAAACAATATAGTTTGTTTAAAATAAACTTAATTGGGGGCATAATAATAAAACAGTTTGTTGTTTATAATAACTAATAACAAACTGCTGTGTTATAATTTCCACAGTAGTACAATAATAATTTGTACATATATTTTGAAAATACTTTGTTTAAATTTTACTTTAAACAAAGTATTTTCAAAATATATGTACAAATTATTATTTTAATTATAAAAGTTATTATATTTGTGCACTAAACTATTCTAATCCAGAGAACAGCGATTTTGAAAACTGAGTTGAAAGTTAATGAAAGTAAGTAATGATATTTTATTTGAATGTTATTTAATGTATTTGTCATTACAATTACCATGTAATATTTCTTTATTGTATAATTTCTAACTCTGTAACCAATTTAAGTCTTCTTGACTAAACAGCGAACAAGAAGCTAAATAGTTCATCAATACTAAACGTAGATAGATAACCTCTTTAAATCTACATCTTATTTTCTCAGAATATATATTACATATATGTTTTCTGTTACTCAGATATACATAAATACTGCATTTTAATGACTATATAATGTATGTAATACTTAAAAGATCATTGAAAAATATGTAAATGATACATATTATAAAAAAATAATTTCAATCACTTTTTTGCGCTACACACGTACACAATTTAATTTTGATTTTAATTTAATCAACCTCAACCAATGATGACACTACATTGATAATGTAAGCAGTATGTCAACGCAGTATATATACAAATTAATTCCATTAATTAATACTGCTATCGAAACACTGAAAGTATACTGCATCCCTTTGGATCCCTTATAATGTAGGATTTAATTTTAATTTAAGCTTTATACGCCAGTGCAATTATGAGATTCTGATTCTTCGTTTTATTTTTGTCGTACGAACTCGTACACGTGTGTGGCTCAGCAAAATTTGTTTTACATCTGTATAGAATACGAGATCAAGTTTCACGCAAATTTCCGTAAACGGCAGACGCTCCAACACGTGTCTCATCTTCACATCACAAGCATGCAGTTATATCATTTTGTTATTTTATTGCTATTTACGGGAGAAATTCGTGTCAAATTGTGTTTAAGTATTTGTACTTATGGTACTTTCTCTTTGAATGCTTGTTTCTTATATAACAATACACTTTTCTGTATTACTAAATAAATGAATTTTGAATAATTAATCATTTTAATCATATGAGATTATAAAACATTGTTAACCATTTTCACATATTACCTTCAGAATACTAAATTTGAATTTCGTTACTTTGATAGTTTTTAAGATATATTTCAAATGCAAAAATATTACACTAATTTGACTTCAAACACAAAACCTCCCACTTTCACTCACAACATTTTTAACTTGGTTTACTGATTAAGTGAAATTCACTAATATTTATATTTCTAATTAGAACATTGCCAATTATCCAACCAATTTAACGTCGTAGCGATGTTCTCTTAATTGAAATCTAATTGAGTACAATTCCTAATGAACCTTTCTCTTCATGAACGCTGATTGTTTTAAATATTTTGAATTTATACTGTGCTTTTATTGCAAAGAACAACCGAGATCTGCATTGTACCAAAATTCTGTTGGATATAACTATGTTGAAAATAAAAAAACAATTACTTAGCCCAAGAAATTATGGATAAGGATTCAAAATACAAAAAATAAAAAAAAAGTCCTGTCATGATGCCCCTGCACTATTGTTGTTATGGTACGTTCCGGCATCGCGCTTTGCATCCGATTCATGTATTATTCAGAAGTAGTTCGCTTCTATTCCGGCGAGTTGTTTCTAGTCTGGCTGATGGAAATGTAAATATTTGGTCGTGTCACATTTGTGTTCCACAGAATGTAGAAAGAAAAACAGCCAAGTCTATATTTTTAAACTTTCGCATTATATTATTTTTATAATTATTATCGTTCTAGTAGGACTCAATATGAGAATTTCAAACAAGTGTATCATAATTATCACAACACTTGTTTGAAATTATTGTATTGAGGCTTTAATTTGATACTCATTTTTTGTATTATAAAAGACCATTGGGTTGGTAGTGCGAATCTAAAGATGCCTCAATTATGTAAATCCTTTCAGCGGTTCTGAGATATTCAGTAATAAAGAATACAACATTTATACGTACTTATGTATATCCTATGAAATCTACTCTATTTTATGTAGTTAATTGTGCAGAAATCATCGCAATTCCTTCGGGCTGCTTTCGTCAACCGTCACGTCTCTGCTATTTAATTATGTATGACAGTTTACGTATTCAGGCTCGGCAGGCAGCCGCTAACGAGAATGTAAGGATATGTTTACGACTTCCGAATATGTTAATCTAAGAGTAGCTTTGATTAACGTCTATGTAAAATTAACATAATTAAACTAGAATGCGTTGACTGATTATTTATTTGTTTATATAAATAATTATTGAAATAACTACTAATTACTTATGTATTACAATTTTAAGGCTCTACCCGTAGTAATATATAGTTTCTAATTTTTTTTGTATTTATAAAATAAACTGTAATTATATTCTTTTTCATATATGAAGTTGTTAAAAAAATATCTTATACGTGCATCTGCGTACACAACACACATGCACATATAATTTTTTTACAAAGATTAAATAAAATCACTTTATCCTAAGATTCAGTTTATAACTAAATATTAAAGATAAATTTATGTACAAAAAAAAATAAACAACTGCCTTTGATATCAACAGGCTATATAAATTGTGTATAAAAGAGATGCGTTTCATTAAACGTTCACGTGTATGACGTAGATTTCTACATTATTCATATTTATAGAAAGCTTCACGAATATTAGCGTTACTTATAAGGAGGTCATATAACTCAATACCTCATTTGAATAATATATTATACCACGAGCAGCTAAAGAACTAATTTTATAACAAATCATTTTAATTCTAAATGATACTAAAAATAAATCTTTTGTGTTACATTTCCTTATTTTTAACGTAAGATTTACATAACTGAGTGTAGTAAAATATAGATATACCTAAATCATTGACGGTTGTCTAAGCTCTTTACATCATTATAATGTAAATTTAAATGTTCCAGTCCACTCATTCATTTCGCAGATGAAGTGAGATAATGAAGAAAACCGTGTCCGAGTGACTTTATCTAATTCAGTAAATTAAGACAATTCGTTTCACAGTTCGGTTACAGCCGACACAATAATGACATTAAGAAAACTGTTCGAGCAAAGCATACCTGAGGTGCATGTTTGTAGAATGCTTTGTACACAAGTGTGTATATTCACTATGAGGACAGGGTCAGAGTGCTTAAACGGCTTCCAAGAAGCGCGTTTTAAAATTAGTATTATCCTTTTCTATATGTGGAATGACACTTAAAAATAAATTGTAAAAATATTAAATAAATAGCCGATTGATAATTCTAACGAATTGTCTTCCTACGAGGATGTGTACAACATATATAAGTTTTACAAGCTTATAAAAATTTTACGTAACTTGATGAGAACGTATGGCTTAGTGGTCAGAGCGCTTGGACTGATTTCAAGAAGCGCCGGTTCAAATCCCGCTACCTTCAAATTTCTATGCGTTTTTAAAATTTGTATTGAAGAGTTGTTTATTTACGGATGAAGTGTATTTAATATTTTATATTACATATGAGTATTTGTGGCTTATTTTATTTAGACTTTTAACTAGGATATACAAAATTTAAGACCGGCACAAAAAAAACAAAATAAATCATTAAGAATCGTGTAGATAACTATATTGCACTTGCAGGCTGTTTTAGAATGAACACTTCAACCTTATTTGTGCTCTGTGATGTATCTTTGTACATACAAAAAATCTTTTTATCTTATAAATTTCTGCCATATAAACTATATAAGTACAATATCAATAATTATATTATAAATACTATACTTGAACATATACCTAACGCATTTGGTCTTTACATATATCTCAGTCAACTTACTAACTCCACTCTATCTTGCACAGGCGAATGGCACGACAATTACGCAATACGTAAACAACACGTGTCTGGGAAAATGTTATTGATAAAAAGATAAATGTCAGTAATAAAAACTGAACTATAATTCGTGAATGTGCTCACACTATCGTACATCTCTACTTTTGGCACGCAACGTCTTATATGAGACTAACACAAATTGAGATGAAGTACAAAATCTTAGAAAGCGTATCATTGACATCTCGGGGTGCGGTAAACGTGTTCAAGATTGTTTGCAACTTACTTAGTTCAAGGATCACTGAAAATAGGAAGAACGCATCTGTCACTCTTATTATATTTTTTCTGTTTTTGTATTTAGATATAAGATACAAATATTATTCTGCTCAAATGTCATATCATTGTAAAAAAAACCATTTAAATTTGTTTCACTTAATTATATTAATAACAACAAAATAGACGTAAAAAATGTTTTTCCTTCATATATAAATATTAAAATTATAGATATATTTTACAACACAAAGGTAAAATTCAATAAAATACAATTGTTACCTCTAATATATTTTTTGCGTAACTCTTAAGTCAGCCTATTCGCCTTATCATAATGAACAAGAGCTTATTTATGGACCCTCATGTAAACTAATTATTTATAATTTTTATTAACATAAATCTTTAAACTTTATAGCTACTAGAGTCGCTTTTCCTCGACGACGACACTTGTAGTCAAGTGTACTTTAATAAAAATTTTTAGTGAATATAGAATGGAGTTTATTAAATATTAAAGTTTATAAAGAATACTTTATTGAATTTTCTTGTCAGTAAGAAGCCTCTGTCTCAGGTGACTAGAAAAGCGAAATTTATTGTACAAACGTCACATGTAGTGGTTACATCAAATAATTAAAATTATAATAAAACATATTTTAAACATTAACAATAGGTAAAATTGAAGGTAAATAATAATTACCGAGTTCAAAGTAATGATTAATAGATTAAGTATAACTAAAATTAGAATACAGCTTAATTTATTGTGCAGTTATAATTGGGCATTGGATACAAAATGAGATTAGTCAAGAAACTCAAGTTAGTGTACTTTCTTATTGTTCCCTTTTAACAACAACCCTGACGTTAGTACATCACCCCCGGTGAGCGAGACAGCATCGCATTTGACTACCATCTTTATTACTTTTGCGTCATATTTTCTAAAAATAAAAACTTAACTATTTTCATGACAGCAAAAAATAAAGAATGTAGGGACGTCACATATTAAAGAGGACCTGAAATGAAAATTCTTAAACTATATTTTCTTTTCATTATTTTTTTTGAATAAAATGTGAAATTAACACTATTTAGTAACGAGCGAGGTTGTGTCAGCTGCGCAAGAGATGCGTGAGCTAGTGGCTTCGACCGCTATTTACTTAGTTTAATATGTATATTTTTAGTATAGTAAAGTAAAAATATAATGAAAATAACAATAACATATCAACAATAAGTATGACATGACACAAAACGTGCTCTATTTAAGATTACCGACACATATTTTATTTATATGTACAGACGTATACTTAAGTAATACTATAAAGAAAGAAGCTTTGTATAATCCATTTATTGAAGAAGGCGATATGTTTACAATAGGACCATATGAGCACTAAGAGTACCAATTAAAATTTTGCAGAAAAGAGAGAGCTAGAGATTTTCTACGTGGGCTGCGTAAACTCTTGATATTTCGCAAATTTGACCACAGGAAACACCAACCGGATTTATATATCTTCCAGAGATAACGTACAGTAATGACTTTAATGTTAGAAATAAAAACAATGTTTATTTACGAAACTATTTTAAATGATATAAAACATATATAATACAGTGAATATATGGACTTGCTGATATAAAAAAAGCTTCTATATAACAATATATACATAATAAGTAATTAATTATTTACAGCTAAAGAGATTTTTTTTCTTTGAAAAAATAAATTCAAGTGTTTCTAGTCAAATTATTATAAAATTCTACTTTCTACTTCTTTTGTGTTCATAAGTTTTAAAAAAACATCGAGTCAAATTTAATAACTCTTTAATAAAATTAATTATGATTTACGGATTATTTTTGTAATTTATAAAATAAACATGACCTTTAGTAAGTACAAACAAGTTTTCCGAGGCCACATTACATATAGAAAATTGGACAGTCGCATCCCATATCTCGCGTGACTCGTGCGTCTTAAATGATGAACCGTTTAGTTTTGACATTGGCAATATATCTATTAGCAATAGGCCTTATTAAGTGTATTAAAAAAGACGATGAGTTACTCTACGACGACGATATCCAGTTAAAAGAACGTTTACTTGACGTTAAACCTCCTATATACGAATTAAAAGATGCTCCAAATACATTTAAAATATTTATCCAAGACTATCATAAGCAATACAAAGATAAGGAAGAATAAAGTTTTGTGTCAAATTTAAAATATATTAATGATATGATAAACCAGGAAGGAAAATTTTCTTTATTAGACATCAACGTGTTTTCAGACTTGGAGAATGATGAATTAGATGATATTATATAAGGAATCACAGGTAAGAATTGTTTACTTTTAAAGTACTAATTACAATTAGCCCTAAATTTTTATCTACTACATAAATAGTTTTTTTATCCTCAATACTTTGAGAATAAACAAATTATTTATGTAGTAGATATATATATATATATATATATATATATATATATATATATATATATATATATATATATATATATATATATATATATATATATATATATATATATATATATATATATATATATATATATATATATGTAGATATATATATATATATATTTGGAAAATAATAATATGACTACTATTGATAACTCAACTTGCGTACATATGAAAATATATGTATAAAATAATATAGGCAATGCGCAATGCGTACGCATTAAAAAGGATCTACATATTTATTTTCAAAAATTGCTTTCAAAAGTTTTCTTATTTTGTTTCAGAGCAATGAGGAGAATTTCGCATCTTCTCGGAAGACATATTAATACATAGTAAAGTTATCAATAGTTCTGTCAACATTTTAAGTAAACAATATTACAGTGTACTATCTCTCTAAATATCTCATTTTTTAACAAACGATTTGTTTACGAAATATAGTAGCGTCTGTCTTCACACAGAAATGAACGTTTAGATATAATAGGACCAATTTTAACACATTGGAAAGATTCATGAAATTAAAAATTTCAATTAACTCAAGGTTACATTGTTCTTAACATTTAATCAAAGTCAAAGTGCTTTTAGTTTAACAAATTTATAATTGAACATACGCTTATCACATAAATTTTTGCTTAGTCAATATATAATTCCGGATATCCAATAAAAACGCTATATCCAAGTGTCTTAAAAAAACATTAAACATGACTTAAAAAAGTAATAAACCCTTTACAGTTTGCAAAATTTTATGTCTTTCTATATATCATGCTAGGGTAAATCATAGATGTACATAATTGTGCGCATAATAGTATTAATAAGCAAAATGGCCCCGCGGCGCAGCTCTTGGAAACCAATCAAACTCTCTGACCAACTGAGCCATATGTTCTTATCATGCTACGTCGAAATTTTTATATGCTTGTTACAACTTATTTATGTGATTTTCACAAATTTCCGCTAACCAAAGACAATTCGTTAGAATTATAATTTGGCAAGAGAGATTACTATTTTTCAAATATTTTTACTATTTTGAAAGTATTATTCCACACTTAAGAAATAGAAATACAAATATTAGAAACATATAAAAATTAGAACATGGCTAGTTTCTTCGACTTCTCGTGAATAGTTGTAAAGACAATCGTCTGGAAAGAAACGATCATGCGTGAATACAAACTAGGTCTTAACAATAAGAACTAGGTCTTAACTGAATATATTAAAGTTAATTCATATTTGGAATACGCTCCACGAATATACATACACGCACGAATATACATATATATAAATGAAATCTACTATAATTGTTGATGTTTTCATTTTGTAGTTACAGTTCTGAGTGTCAAATGTTGAGTTTGGATATCTCTGTAGTTTACCAAATTAAACTTCTACCTCCACTCAAGGAAATGAAATATTTAAAATTTAAATATTTAATATTTTTATTTGCTTGCTCTGGTAACAAGGCTGAGTGAATGAATGAGAATGCCTGGAATTCGGCGGAAAGTGAGTAATGGAATGGAATGTCACAATGGTAGGTTCCCAGGTTCCCTGTGCTTATCCTGAAAATAAAATAAAATAAATTTAAGCGAATTTGATAGATTTGAACATACAAAAATATGTTTCATTTTTTTTTCTTTCATTAAAAGTTTTCAATAAAAGTGTCCGATTCAATTGAGGCTCATTTCCATATGCAGGATAAAGCAGACTCTAGCATGTACTCTGGCATGATGCTGACGTGTGGTTAGTGTAAAGTCTTCTTACATTTATCCAAAGGGCACAAAATTACTAATAATAAAAATCCTTTAATTAATATGAAGCTAACATAACCAAAAATAAGATAGGCTATTTAAAGGTAAAACGGAACGAACGAACGAACAAAGGCATCCTTATAGGATCACTTTGTTGTCCATCTGTCTACCCATGTCAGCTTGAAACCATCTCTCATGCTCCATTTTTGCAGCATTTTGTATGAAATCTGCCGTGTAACCAAAATTGAAAGAAAATTAGTAAAATGATTATTGGCCAACAAATCTATATAAAACACGAACAAATATGCCATTTTCTCTTTTTTGGTAATTCACAAAAGTAAGAAGTAGTGTGGTACTGATTTGTTGTGACTGATATTACTCTTGGCTCAAAAAAGTCATAATTAAATAAATTTTTACTATTTTTAAAGTTATTCCAAAATTAGTAAGGATTTTTGAAAAAAATAATATTTATAATTATGTGGTATTCATAAATATGGCATGTAAAAAACTAGCGTCATCACACCACAATACAGATATCCGACAAATAATATTCGCAGAATTATGTTTAACAAATGCAACATGTGAATATACAAGCAGAAAAGTAAGCAAATGTGTACGTCACCAAAGTGCTTGAAACAGCTACATCGGTATATAACATTAAAAGTGACTTGCCACTTACATTATAAAAAAGTACACATAACAACACGAAAATTTAATATGGTTAAAAGCTGTTTCTATTTACGTTTCATCATCTCTTGCTCGGAGAGTCTGTTAGAAGATGTAGATTATTCTAGAAAATGTAGCTTCGTACAAAATAAAGCTGCCTTTTTCACGGTTGTAAAGTTAAGTTGTGAAGGCAAGAATAGTGTCAAAAGGTAAAATAGACCGCCAAGCAACTTCTTTAGCAGTTGCAACGCGAAGCTAAGGAAAGGTCAATGGAAAATTACTATCACGCTTAAAATATTTTCTATATATTTCCTATATAGCGGTACTTTTTAGCTGGAATGCTTACATATTTGTAGTTGTACTATGTTTCACTACGTAATACTAATAAACTAGAAAAGTGACGCTTACACTTTCATTGCCAAAGTTTAAATATTTAAAGTTTATGCTTTTATTCTTTATGTTAAGTTTATGCTTTATGCTTCTATTCGATAGACAATCTTCATATTCCCTGCTATAAATTTGACAAAATCCGTGAAATATAACTGTATTTTAGTTTTGAATAAGAAAAATATCAACCAGATGTTATAATATATTTACTGCTCGATTCAAGTGTCGTTGTAGTGCGCTGTCATATTACTGTGATATATTTTGTTCATATTCTGCGAACTTTATACTTGTCTCGGTATACCAGAGTGCTAGAGACACGTGACACGTGATTATAATATTTTACTTTGTTAAGTACAATACTTTTTATAAAAGAAGCTGAAATATATTTAAAGTTGTAATACTATACTAAAATAAACAACCAATTTTCTTTAAATACAAACCCACACGACAGTCTTGAGTATTTATATAAAAAAGTATTAGTCTTCAATTAACGTTCAAAAGATGCTTATCAGCTAACAAACATTTTTATAATACTTTTTTTAGCTTCATGTTTCATCGCACATAAAAAGGGTAAAATTCTAGTGTACATACATGCGTATTGAGTGATGGAACTCAAAGTCGCGTTATATTTTGTTACCTAAAGTTATTGTTATTTTTGAAATGTGACACTAACATCATATAATTGCCTCTAATAGCTTCCAATATCATAACAAACTACAATGTGCGGATTTTTTAAGTCAAACCAACCAACTTTGTATGGCAACTGTCAGTACCCGTGTAACTATTCGAATGTATGTACACGTAACTTGAGCGTAAAATAGTTTGGTGTGAATACTGCACGTGCACGTTCCGCTAGCAAAATGGACTTTATGAAAATGAATAAAATTTATGATCCGTGTCATTTGGTGACACAGTCAAATGATCAATGAGCCAACTGATGATTTTCGTGAATCACTCACTCACTCAGCTTCACGCTGTATCCCGCACATGGCACGGGACGCAGAGGGAACCTAGAAACCTAGTATTAAGACACTCCGCTCCCACTTCTGTTCCCAACTTTCGCCCGAATTTGAGGCATTGCGTGTTGAGTGGCGGAACTCAACGCCGCGTTTTGCCTTGTTACCAGAGCGAAGAAATGAAGATATTTAATATTTAAATTGAAAATATTAAATATTTCATTTCCTCGAGTGGGGATCGAACCCACAACCTGTCGGTTACAGTCACACGCTTGTACCATTGCGCCACGACACGTTTCATGAATAACACATTTTAAATGTTTTTATGTAAATATAATTATGTTGGTAATGTTATTTTTTTTTTGAAAAGAAACGGCAAACGAGCGTGCGGGTCACCTGATGGTAAGTGATCGCCGCCGCCCACGGCCCCGTGTAGCACCAGAGGAACTACAGAAGCGTTGCCGATCTGTAAGGTGGATGGGCACCGGGGCCCGGCATTACCCAATGCGAAACGCAGTGACCAAGGTCACTACTTAACGCCGGTTTTAAATGCCGGGGGTGGTAACAATCCGGCCGAGTCTGCCCATGCGTGTTGTCATTGCTGACAACGTGACTCTTCCACTCGTACTTTAGTCGCCTTTTACGACACCATCAGTACCAGAGTGATCTTACTCTAAGCCGGGATCACACGGTTATTTTTACTGACAATCAGTTAAGAGATTTCTCAGGCGAGACAACAAATTATTTTATAAAACTAAGTTTGTTTATACGTATTTTCGAATCTCAAACAATGTCAATAAAACGAATGTAACTCTCTAAGCCAACGATCTTATTAAAAAATATTATGGAGCTTTAGAAAAATGTCACAAAATCATTACTCATTTACGTTTAAATATAAAATATAAAAACATGATGTATAATAAAACATTTATATTAGCTTACAATACACTCAACAGTAAAATGGTATACGGACATGAATTATTTTGTTGTATGTCCTTTATCGTTTCAAATCTACAGTTTATCTCAGTGATAAACTGCATGAAGTGCTGCAGTTTCTTCAAAAGCGCATTAAATTACTATGAACGATACTTCCTATATATCGTGTTGTATGTAATTAAATTTGAGCGCGTGTAGCTTAGTGATTATAGGGATTATAAGTTTTTTTAACTTAATTTACAGTTTACAATTTATTTCTAATCCATATACTACATATTCCAAATAACTAAATGAAACGACGCTCGACGGCGACTAACGGACTATAAATTGTGTATGATTTATAGCTGAGCTTGCGGTAACTGTATAAACATACAAGTACATACATAGATCCAAAATAAACTTAAAATATAAGTTAACAGCCTTAGTTTAACAGTTAATTTAAAATAAATGTAACAGTAGTACTCGTATGTATCGATAGCTGCCTTCTGAAAATGGAGATTTTGAAATAAATCGTAATTGATTAAAAAAAACCTTTTCTTTCATAATATATAAAGACAATATAATTTTCGAATATCGAATATACTTTTCAGATTTTGAAGATTAAATGTAACAGAAACATCTTACATTTTACTTGTATTCATTATGCACATAAAAATAAATAAAACAAAGACCCTTTTATTAATTTAAAAAAAAATCCACCTACGTATAGAGAATAGACAACCAAATTAAAAAGAAAATATCTATATCAGCTCCAAGTTCTCATGGCATCTCTTACACTATATTGTGAACCATACAAAAATTCGCTTTAATTCCTAAATATTTCTTCAGAATATTTATTAAGATCTGACATTTGGTTTAAATCTACGAGTACAACAGACTATCTCTTCAGGAATTTTTCATTTCTTCTCCCTCAAAATGTTAAACAATGGAAGCTATATGCTCTTAACATAAGATTAGAAATAAAGGATTTTTGCAAAAAGATTGACAAAATATGTAATAAAATTTATAAATACAAACAGTGGAAGAAATTCGTTATCCCATACATCGTTTCCATGAAACAATATAGAATTACGCGGTCATTTACGGTTCACTGGTATATTCTCTTATTCCCAGATATATTGTCTCACTCCTTCCGGGATTCTACTAACGTATTTCATATCTGATCAGATTCCACGCGCCAAATAAATATTTCATTGTTATAGAGCGGAGCACTTTCTTTATTTGTTACACTTGACATCTTCTGACCTATTATACAGGCATTGCGTAATCCTCAACTATACTGGCTTTGCAAAAATGCCCAGTAAATTAAAATCAAAAAAGTGAGTTGATCGCAATTTTTTCAGAAAAGTCTAAATAAGTACGAGGATTTTTTTATAAACTTCTGGTATTTTCAAACAAATAAAGTATTATCATTTAAATGAACATTATTAATAATAATTTACGTATAAACAAATCACATTTCACATAATTAACAAATTAATTATTTGATTTTCTGCTATATTGTAGTAATAATATTTCTTTTTAAAAAACTCATGTTTAATAAAAAAATACCAGTATATTGTAATTGGAAGCCTATATTTCACAAACCTACTTAAAACACACATCATAAATCAAGAGAAACACGATTAGAGATGACGTATGATATATTGTGTTCTAACAAGTAATGGATCTTTATAATCTCAGGAACAACAAACGAATAAATATTTCTTCGCAGGTAATTCTGAACCGAAAATGATTGATATATACTAGCGGTTACCCGCGACTTCGACCGCGTTCACTATTTTGGTCATAGTGACTTACACATAAGAGATAGATATATGTCGCGGACTTTTATTTAGAACTATTTAAGATAAATGATCCTACAGTAATCTACCTATAATTATCTTTGTGTAACTACAACGACAAAAAAAGTTTTTTTTAAAATCGGTGTTCCCATCTTCGAGTAATCTGAGCAACATACGTATTAAGAACCTCCTCCTTTTTTGCAGTCGCGTTAATAAAATGAGATGATAGTCAGATACAGATCTCTCAATTGCGTTATTATACGAAAAAAATGCATTTGTGCCTTTCAAATTTTAGGGTTGCCCTCGATTTCTCCAGGATTCCATCATCAGATCCTGATCTCCTTACTATGGGACCAATTGTGAAATATACCCTCTCGAACAAAAACAGAATTTTGAAAATCAGACCACCCATCTTCTATATTACTGCAAAGTTTCATAAAAATCCGTTCAGTAGTTTTTGCGTGAAAGAGTAACAAACATACACACATCCGTACAAACTTTCGCATTTATAATATTAATAAGAAATAAGATATCCTGCCATATAACACCGTCGGTATCAATATTGCTTTATGTACGGCCAAACATGCAGCTGTGCTGACTTTTCGCCGCCTCATCAATGTAGCTTTAGTACTGTTAACTATGTTACTGGAAAATACAAAATGGATGTGGAAAGGCGTATTACTGATACGCCTTTCCACATCCATTTTGTATTTTCCGTCTCATCGATACATGCTTCCCAGATATACCACCTAGAAATATTATATGATTCGTAACCAGTTGCACGTGTGTTTCGCTCGCGTGATCCAATGAAAATAACCAACAGTTGTGATGACACATGACACTTTTTGTTTTTATTATTTAAAAAAAAACATTTCTTCGAGTAGTGATCGAAAAATAATCTACCCTTCAATTTGTATGTGTAATTCATTTCAATGTTATCTTGTGTCGTCATAAAGTAATATAATCGTTCGTAAACAGTATTTGCTGTCAACCAGTTGTTTCAAATGACAGTACTGTGTTAGTCTACCGAACCCTGGGCTTAAAATTATCAAGAAAATTAATTTAATGCTGCGTTAAAAATGTTAATGATGAATAAACAATTATTGATAAATGAAATTTGAATTATCCATTATACAACTTTGTTATAAAATAAGCCAAAAAAACGATGTGTTTTTTAATTACTTGTGAAGATAATTAGAATTTCATAATTACTTTTTTTTCCTTAAATTGAGTACATTTATTATTTAAAGAGACTAGCCCGCTACTTCGCCCGCTTCAAATTTAACACTATGAGTATTTTTTTAACTAATCTCAATGATATGGTGCTCTAATAAAGTTATTACTTTTAAGACAACATCTATACATAAAAACTAAAATTTCAGTTTAATGCAATTTTGTCAAACCTATGAATGGACGTAACTTTTCTATTTACTAACCGATTTAAATAAAACAAGCACTCAATGTTGGTGGAATAGTTCCAAAATATATAATGAAAATTACATTTGAATCAGGATAACCTTTTTTGACGTTATTACGCACAAACGCACAATCAACAGAGAAAAGTAAAAGCACTACTTTCAACACTATTACATTATTAAGATTCCTATTCTATTTCTATAACTATTATTTAATATATATTATCCATGTATAGACAGTCATCAGTTACAGTATAATTAAGTAATAAATAAATTATATATCATCGCTGAGAGTTTAAACTGAAACCGAGCAGCTCGAAATATCTTTTGTACTAACCTATAACAATCAGAGTCCAACACATTAACATTCAGAACTGTAACTATAAACTGTAAGCATAAACAGTTATAGTAATAAACAAATATAGAATTTCATTTCTATAAATATTGGACCTAATCTCCTTTGTTCTAATGCGGAGCGTAATTCAGCTTTGATAACTAGGTTTGGAGCTAGCAGGTTAACCTGAATGTTCTAGACTTGCGCATTATAGTTCGCGATCGGGAGCGGTCATTTTAGTTCGCAGCTCTTTAACGAACTAGTTCGATCTTTTAGTTCGTTAGTTCACTACTTCAAGTCACGAAAGACCTACTATTTGTG
>DWMZ01000664.1:0-20467 GCA_018249855.1 Eueides tales michaeli | reverse complement strand
GATCGTGTACGTAGCGTACGTACGTCCCGAAGCGCGTCCCGTCGCGCACTGACGCGTTCCTCGAGATCGGCCAGTGATGATGTAAGGCAGAGGGTGCGGTGGGCAGAAACAATAATAGGGTTAATATAATTGAAAGTATGCAATGCGTAGTATGTAGCATGTTGGGTATATTAATGAGGAAAACAAAATATTTCTTATATATGTATTGTTTGTCATCGTTTTTCATATTAACGTGAATAAGTCTTAAGATTTTGATTGATTCAGTTTGTATTAATCTTAATAAAAAAAAGTCAAACTTGTGATAATGATACGTTTGATTTATTTCACTTCTTCTCAGGCCAAGCAGAAATTTTAGTGAACCGGTGCTAATAGTATGTTGTTCAAAAAATAAAGCATGTAACTTCTTACTTTAAAATAAAACAATAACATTTTTCGATAATTGACTTAAATACAAAGGACTGATATTAACTTACATTAAATTAGCATAAGACAGACCTCCGTCGACAGTAATTAAATAAATAAAATTAAAAAAATACATTAAAAACAAAAGAAAGTTAAAACATGTCTATAAACATTTAATCTTTGCGTAATACAACGTAGAGTCGGCGCATCGGCGTTGCGCTACCGGAATGCCGGATAAACATAAAATACTCTATCGTTTTGTTTATAAATATAAAACGTATTTTCCAATCGTAGTCAAAACCAAGCAAATTGGTCTAAATATTTTTCTCCTTATCTTTCAATTATAATTGAAAGATTTGACCTAGAAATTACTTGTAATGTAGAGCAAAACATTTTTTTTTAAATATTAAGAGGGGTCTTCGTGGTACAGCATGATAGAGTCGGACTTGAAACAGCTATAAATCCTCTTTTGGGGCAAAAATATTTTCATTTCTCCGTCTCACTTCTACTTCTCTATTTCAAAATCGCCAGTCATTCCGCTATGAACAAATTGTGTGTAATCGCTCATAAATAAATATTATATTTGTTTGCTTTACACTCTGTTCTCCATTTTTTGCCCGATTCTGAGATTCTTGAGGCATTAGTGTAGTGACAGAACTCGTTACCAGTGCAATGGTGAAATGAAATTATTAAATTCCCCTGAGTGGGAATCGAACGACCGTCGCATTTGCACCACGACTAGCCTCTAAAATGATTTGTTACTTAGCTTCATGGCTTAAAAAACTGATAAAAGCAATTTGTCTACGCTTGATTCGAACTTGGACCTCACAAATCTAACCCTAACTACTAATCTTATGAAAATTTACTACGAATGCAATACGTAATATACAATACTGTGAACACACACACACAAGTCAATTTAGTGTAATAGTTGAAATTGGACCATTGGACTTGCAATTCAATGGCCGTTCGGAGCATTGGGCCATACATTTTATCCTAATAACTGTATATTGTTCACTACGATGAGGATATTATTCATGATTAATACCTGCTTTATAAATGTATAAATAATAATATGAAATAAAGTATCTAATTTGAGTAAGTAACGATGTACCTACTGTGAATCCCGTTGAGATACAAGCGTGCGAGTGTAGACGCCAAAGTTTCTGCGGAATGTGGGAAATGAAAGGAATATCTTAAGGGAAACTCCAAAACGAAACCAACCCAAGTTCAATCTGCCTACTCCGACTTTGGTCGAATAAATTATTTTTAAGCTTTCAAGATAATAATTTACCGTTAAAGTCACTAATAATATGAAAATAACGTAAGTAAACATTTTTTTCGCCTTCACGCTGTATTCCGTCTATAGCCATGCCTACCCTGAGGCAAAGGGGACTTGGGAACCTAGTGTTAAGACACTCCGTTCCGTTCTCTTCGGAATAATAAAATATTAAAGACTTTATGAAGTATTAAGGATGTATTTGACCCTATGATAGTAGTTAATTAATATAAAAAATATATTTTTAAAACTAGAGTCAATTTCGTTAATAAGTTAATTTACGATACGACAAGTTTGAAAAGAACGTCACTTGACTCTAGGATCATCATCGCAGAGTAAATGAATATTATTTCTTTAATAAGTATTTCTGTTTACAACCGAGAAGAATCGAGCAGATCACACCATTGTTTTATATTATTTATAATCACACGCCTAGTAAAAGGTAACTATAAATAGAATTTTATAAATAACTATAGATGTATGAAGATGGAAATACGTTCCCGTGTAAAGCAATAATGAATATTGTCTACAGTTTTACGCTCTTTCCTTAAAGGACGATGGTTAATATTGGGAACCCGATGCTTGAAACGCTCCGCTCGCCACGCACCACCCAATTTTCAATACCTTGCGTGTTGAAATGTTAACAGCAAAGTTTAGTACCGCGCATTGTTCACCAGAGCGAGAACACTGTACCACTGCGGCACGTCAGCCTCAACAAATAGTACGTGTATTTATTGCAAATTATATTTGAAACAAGCCACTGAGTGTAAATGAGCTTCTTGACGGCTTTGCTAAGTAATATTGCCTTTCAAGCGAGCAGTAGCTTTGTAAGTGATGTTATTGACATTTTGTACAGCTTGACGAATAATGACGTCTATCGTGGCGCAGCGGCACAAGCGCGTGACTGTAAACGATAGGTTGTGGGTTTGATCCTCACTCGAGGAAATGAAATATTTAATATTTTTATTTCATTGCTCTGGTAACAAGGAAAAACGCGGCGTTAAGCTCCGCTACTCAACAACGTCTCAAATTCGATTTCCCTCTGCCTACCCTGCCATGTGCGGAAGCGTGAAGGTGAGAGAAAGAGAGAGACAGAATAAAAATTAACGATTGAAAAGATCTTGAATAGTGTATATAAAAAAATATCATTTCAATCAATTTTGTTCAATATTCGAATATCCGATCGGAGATCACAAAGCTGAATTGATCAAAAACGTTTAAATGGCTATAGCGAATTTATTTGAAACACGGACACTAGGTTGTATGAACTTGAACCAATTAAAGCGTTGTATGTGTTAAAGTACTATGTCACGATAAATTTGGTTTTTAAATAAGCGTATGTATGTAGCTTTTTTTTATGAATGGTAGGATTTTTTTGGGTTATTTAAATTTAGCAATATTTTTGCATACCTACTGTTAGGTAGGTTTTTTTTAATGTTAACAAAATGTTTACATAAATTCCATTCTATTCATATTTTTTCTGTAATTTTATTAGCGGCCGTTGTATTCTATTATCTCATCAAGCTTGTTCTTTCTGTAGATATAGTATAGACCATTTATTGAAGAAGGTTATGTATAGGCTAGACAACTCTTAGTTATCTACATTTGAACACGGAGGCATAGCCGCAGATTATAGCTATTCCGTACTTTTCACTAAGTCCCTTCTGCCTACAACATATTGCGAAAATATATATTTTAATTCATACTGTTTTTTATGATAATTAAGTCTTCGAACATAGCTTGTTTGTGTTATAATTACTAACTACTCTCCTTCACGCTGTATCCCGCCCTTGGCAGGTTAAGACACTCCGTTCCACTTCCTTTCCCCATTTTTCGCCGAATTTGAGGCATTGCGTGTTGAGTGGCGGAACTCAACGCCGCGTTTTTCCTTATTACCAGAGCGAAGTAATGAAACATTAAATATTTAAATATTTACATTTCCACGAGTGGGGATCGAACCCACTACCTGTCGGTTACAGTCATAGGCTTGTGCCGCTGCGCCACGATAGGCCTCTTAATTATTACTAACACATGAATTTTAGACTTCCGTTTAAAGCCAGACAATATCGGCACTTTTTTTTTACCTTAAATATACATATAGGAGCATAATCATGCGCTTAGTAAACAAGACCTATGTTTAGAATTTAGAATTTTATAAATAGCTATAGAAATGTATGAATGAGACTCTCATACTCTCACATGTAACAAAGGTTTATTTCTAAGTGTTCGTTCATTTTACATGTGTAATATGAATTGCTGACTAATATAAAGAAAAAAATCATTCGCTAAGGAAAAATTTCCTGGAAGGACAAAAATTAATAATTTGGCTTTAAAGTATGTCGTTATGACAAACATTTGGGATTAATTTTACATTGTCATTTAAGTTTTATGAATATATAGTTATTTTTTTTTACATTTTCCTTTATTTAAGAGACTTGTCGTGGCGCAGGGCCACAAATTATAAGCTCGAGAGCTTGTAATTTTGATCTTCCTTCGATGAAATGTAATATGTAATGTTTTTATTTCTTCGCTTTGGTAATAAGGCAAAGCGCGGCGTTGAGTTCCGCCTCTCGACACGCAATACCTCGAATTGGTTGAAAAGTGGAGCACGGAGTGTCTTAACACTAGGCTCCTAAGTTCCCTCTACCTACCCTGCTATGTGCGGGATACAGTGTAAAGCTGAAGAAGAATTTCATTTATTCAGTGAATCTTCTTTAAATGTTTAAATTTATATAGACAACTATATATTTTTCGTCAAACATAATGATACTTGAATCTGTGCCAACCGCCTAAGTTACAGAATATGTCTTAATATAAAAACATAGTTCTTTGGAAAACTGAACCAAAAAATTATTAGATCAGTGTAATTGTCATAGGTTTGTCTCATTCATTCATTTAAAATAATATATAAAAATTAGAACGAATGGTTATTCGAATCCGCACTTCTAAAAGAACTAGGTAGTTTGCTGTCATGTTTTATTCCTACAACAAATTTATGATACGTATGTTTTAATAGCAATATGTATTGGCGCTACGCTTTCACTATTCCGTGTTGCCTGCCATATAAATAGATTAGTTGCATAGATATTCGTACGTCATTCGATTATTCGTAATTGCATTTGAAGAGTAATGTAGCGATGAGTTATTGCAATTAAAATGATCAAATTCGGCAGAAAGTAGGGAACGGAAGTGGAACGGAGTGTCTTAACACTACGTTCCCAAGTTCTAAGCTAAAAAAAAATACCAATATATATTTTATTTTCACGCTGTATGCTGCTTGCCTGCCAAGTTAAGCATATGGAACTTGGGAACCTTGCAATTAAAATTAAAACTTGGGCCCCTAGTGACTTAAAACCTAGACACTCTGGTTTATCGCATTCTACCGATTTGGGGCATTGTGTGGTGAGTGGCTAGCCAACGCCGTGCTATTCTTCGCTACAAAGAAATGAAAATATTAAGTATTTCATTTTCTCAAGTAGAAACCTAACTTACAACCTATTGTGTTTACAATCGAAAACTTATATCCTTACATATGCCACGAAAGGCCACGAAACAATAAATATTAATTTAATATTATATAATACACGTTGCATACACAATATTATTTGTAATAATTATGATGAAACATCCTTCCTTATTCTATCAACAAATAATATATATAAATAGTCAAAATTACACAGGCCAGCTGTGGCGTAGTAGCATAAGCATGTGGCTGTAAATGCGGCAAGTTGTGGGATTGTTCGATCTCCACTTAAGGAAATAATATATATTTAATATTCTTAAGGAAATAATATATAAGTAAAATAATGTTTTCATTTCTTCTTTCTGGCAACAAGGCATACGTGGCGTTGAGTTCCGCCACTCAACATACAATAGCTCAAATTCGGCGGAAAGTGGAGACGGAAATGGAGTGTCTTAACACTAGATTCTCAAGTTCCCTCTGCAAATTTTCTTTAAATTATGTCACGTACATATTACGTAAGAAATATGACATTTTCTATACAGCAATTTGTGCACTTCATTTTACCCACCTGCTGTACATGTAAAGAGCTATCCTTCGCATAAATAAATATTGTAAAACTTTGGTAAAGCCAACGAATAAAAAAATGTTTATTGAAATATTATTTGTCGCTATTAAATGTTGTTAAAATTTTCAAATAGCAATTTCAGTATTACTTAAAATTTATGTTTCGGAGGGCTAAGGCTCTTAGTAAGGAAAATCTAGAGCTACCATTAAATAAAGGCACATAAGAATAACTTGTTTTTTTGTCACCATATAGAGGCATTGATAGGTTATATGAATTTTGCGCTTTCCTGGCATATGGCATATAAGGCACGTTTCTTATTTTATGATTCCGTTTTCCGCTTTCCGTTCCTTCAGGAGAATTTGAAAATTAAGTGTATCCAATATGAATTAGTGTATTAAAATCTAAGAACAAACACATAAAAATCTTTAAATTTTTCGAAAAAAAAAACTTATTAATTACGTAAACCACTTAACTTCATTTCTATATAAAAGTTCTCATACTTAAAGATTACAAATAAGCTAATAGCTATAGGGTTCATTGAATTCCAACTATGAAAACGCCGTGGAATGATTCCATTAGTGAAATTAGCGATCCTAAGATTGAATTAGCAAAATACCTTTTGATACTTGGAAATTTTATTTTAGGCACTTTACATAAGCATTGAGGTGAATGAATTTTAATAAATGTGAAAATCAACAAGTTTCTATTGTTATATGTCTCTATTATAATCATTTTGAAATAAAAAAAATAATAGAAGTGAAAATAATAGAAATGCTTTGATGGAAAAATGTAATGAAACCTATTATAGAATAGAATAGAATAGAATAAAGGTGGCTTATATTATTATTTATGTCATAGTGTACAATTGAGATATTAAAAAGTAATGAATGCAATAATTCAAAGTATATACCTTATAAAACATAAAAAATACTATATATTTTTTTTTTATACACTGTACTTGGAAAGTCATAAATGGTGATATAACAGTTCAGAGACAAACAAAGTTAATTACAGATCTATATTTCATATTACAATATATCAGGCCTGCCGTGGCACAAGGGCTCACAGATTGGGCCCCTACGACACTGACAACAGGCCTAATTATTTCATAATTTCATTTCGTCGCTCTGGTAAAATGGCAATAACACGCAATGCCTACAATTCAGCGAAAAGTTGGAAACAGAACGTAGTATCTTAGCGCGGCGTTGAGTTCCGCCACTCAGCGCGCAATGCCTCAAATTCGGCGAAAAGTGGGGAACGGAAGTAGAACGGAGTGTCTTAACACTAGGTACTCAAGTGCCCTCCGCCTACCCCGCCATGTCGAGGATACAGTATTAAGCTGAAAAAAACCTACTTTATTTCATATTTCCAATTCACTCTATAATATAGGAGTAGGCATAACTATAACGTTTATTATAGGTACAACCATTATATGTATTTCAAGGTCTCAAACACACAAGATTTAATCTAGACTAAAAGTCCTCGTCCTCGACTAAATCTTAGACCTGAGACCTTGTTTTCATTATTGAGTTGGAAGTAGACTTCAAGGAAATAATATTAACATAAATACATAGTAACCGAACACACTGATATTGCTGAAAATAGTTAGTTATATTAAAGAATAATTTTGTATCAGTTACGTAAGATAATTCGAGACCTTTACGGTACAGGGCGGTTGTGTTGTATACATTTTCATTTCCTAACTCTAAGAAAAGAATACTATATTAATACTAGATTTCAAATTCTAAGTGTGGAATAACACTTTGAAAATAGTAGACTATATTAGGCCGAAAGTTCAAAGCAACCTATGTAAAGTTCAAAAAACCGGAAACTGTATTGCTGATTTATATATAATTAGAATCTGGATTGTAAGGAAATTGTTGTATATAATGAGATTTTAGGAAAAATATGGGCAACCTAGGATGGACATTTGGCGTAACCTAACGCCGTTGTTTGTCCACATCGAGGAATGGAATTAATTTAAATACACACTATGTTACTTTGTAACTGCGCATTAGTTTAATTTCATACGTAATACAGAAATAGTAAGCCTTTGCCGTATGCATTTAGGTCAAACATATAGTAGATGCAAAATTTAAAAAGGCACAAAACCAAAACTTTTGTTTCCAAATGGGCGTTGTATGTTATTAAAGAGGCAGTTATTCTATTTTTGGGTAGAACAATAGGGATATGACCTTTCATAAAATCGTTTGCTGCGGTATATTCAACGTATAAGTATGTAATATAATTATTATAAATATATTCGGCAAGGGGCCAAGCTTGGAGCTGTAAGCGCATCAGGTCATGGGTTCGATTCCCAGTCGAGGAAACGAAACATTTATTATTACAATTTCCTCGCTCTGGTATCGAGGCAATACTTTCGAACGAAAGTAGGGAACAGAAGCGTTTTATTGAATACGAAGTGTTTACACCCCAGGTTCCTAGGTCTCTTTACCTACCTCGCTAAAAAAACCAGTACCATTTTTTATAAAAAATACAAAGTAAGTCGGAAAGTAAGGAATGGAGTAATATACTTACCAATTTATTAAATTTTAAATTTAATAAAATTAAATTTTAGTTCACAAATGTATTTTTTATATGTAATGTAATATTTCTTTCTAATTATGATTAAATGTATTATGTAATATAACTTTTTTTTCTAAAAAAAAATGATGAACGGAATAACACTAAATATATAACAGTTTATCAATAGAAAACATAAGCTATCATAAACCCTTAAAAGGGGCAATATAAAAGTGGCTAAAATATTTTTTAAAACTGTATGTAAATAAATGAGTAAAAACACAGAATGCAAGTACAATGTACATACTAAGTTCATAAGCCAGTCGAGGATTACAAACATTCATGTACGAAATTTGAAGCTCGTTTGCGGTCACTTTTCACCATTATCGAGGTTACGCATCGTTAAACGGATATAACAGAGAAAATTCTGTAGCTTTTAGTCTGATTGAAATAATTTATGTTTTAAGTAGATTCACTTATATGTATAAAAATAGTAATAGATATAATAAAATATAAAATGTTAATGTGGAAATGATTAGGTTAAAAAAATTACAAAAAAGTAAACAATACAGAATTTGATCCATAAAAGAAAACATGGGTTTTCTTTTATGGATCAAATTCTGTATTGTTTACTTTTTTGTAATTTCATATTTCGAGGCCTGTCGTGGCGCAGCGGCACAAGCGTGTGACTGTAACCGATAGATTCTGGGTTCGATCCCCAGTCGAGGAAATGAAATGTTTAATATTTTCAATTTAAATATTTAATGTTTCATTTCTTCGCTCTGGTAATAAGGCAAAGCGCGGCGTTGAATTCCGACACTCAACACGCAATGCCTAAAATTCGGCGGAAAGTGGGGAACGAAAGTGGTACGGAGTGTCTTAACACTAGGTGCCCGGGTTCCCTCTGCTTACCCTGCCTCTTGCGGGAAACAGCGTGAAGCTAAAAAAAAAATCGATTTGCAAATTTCGATTGATAAACCGCACTCAATTCGGTTTATTCATTATTTATTCAGAAGCTTAACCCATAGAAACAGGTCAAACTTATAACATCCCTCTTTTTGCCTCGGAGGTAAAAATATTCTTACGTGGCATGAAGTGACACAATAATACACTCTCTAAACTACTTACAAAAAAAAAGATAAATCTGTATAGCTTTACGCTTTATCGAGCACACAGGTAGGCTAGGCAGAGGGGACTTGGGAACATAGTGTTAAAACTCTCCGTTCTGTTTCCCCACTTTCTGCCCAATTTGAGGTGTTTCATCTAGGCAAAGCGCGGCGTTGAGTTTCGCCACTCAATGGCGAAATTCAACGCCGCACTTTGCCTACAGCGAAGAAAATAACTATATTAAGTATCTCATGTCATGAAATTGGGATTAAAACCGCGATCTTTCGCATTTAAAGTCAGAAGCTTGTACTCCTAAGCCACGACAGGCAAATAAGAAAAAGTAAAGGTCAAACATATAAGTACGTGACATGGTTCAATAAAAAGCTCCTTAGAAATTCCACAAGTATCAACATCCTGCACTCGAATACTACTCGAGGAAGTTGAAAAGTGGAGAGGCTGCTTAGTATTGCGTCACATCCGTTTTAATGTGCCCATATATTTTCTGTTTACTAGTTCCCTTGAGAAGCAATAGAAAAAATCTTTAATGATTCACTATACTTGTAACTTTTTGTATGTAAAAAATAATATTGAAATAGATAGCGACCTATACTGCTTCGCCCGCTTGAACTTAAAGAAAAATATACATAAAATCTTAACATTATTGTAGTCTATGTGATATTCTGGTGTGTAAGCTGTTATTATAAAGTAAGTTCCGCCACTCAATACGCAATGCCTCAAATTCGGCGGCAAGTGGGGAACGAAAGTAAAGTAAGTTCCCAAGTCTGCCCTGCCATGTGCGGGATACATCGTAAAGCTGAGTAGTTCTTCATTCACAATAAGACACTCCTTTCCGTTCTCCACTTTTTTGTTCCAATAAAATTATCACTTTTTAGATCTCTACATTAAAAAGTAACATTTTAGCTAAATAAATAACAAAATTGTAGTATTTTTGTCAACCTTCATATTAAAAATTGGCGTTACTATTTACTGATTTAAATATAACAAACATTAAATGTTAAGCGGAGGTTGATTAACATAATATTGAAAACTGCATATTAAATCTGTTAGCCAATTATGTGATTTGTTCGTACTTCGTACCGACTCACTCACAAACACATAAACATAGAAAACTTTTAAAAATCACTATTTTGGGCCATATTACATAAATGCCCTATAAGATTACTTTAAATATATCTTCCATGTACAGACATTGATGGGTTACTCGTGTGGGGATCGAACTCACAACCTGCCGGCCCTGCGCCACGACTGGCCTCTTACAAACGTGTTCACATACAATATAAAGAAACAGTGATTAAATGATTCAATTGATCATTATAAAAGAACAAGGTACTATGACACATACTCACATTTTGAGGAATTTAAAACTCTTTGAGCATTTCTTAGTATATATTTCTTAATGCGAATTCCTTTTATAATATTTTGAGACACACACACATAATATTACACGAATCGGATTTTGCTTGCTTTAATTGACGACCTTGTTATCACGAAATTCGTACATAAAAACAATTTAAAATAATTAAGTCGATAACGCTTTGTACAAAGAAAGTTTAATATAAAAAAGGTAACAGTTCGAAGAAATTCTATCGCCATCTTTTCTCGACTTACTCACTACTAATTGAATTCAGTATGGGAGCAATGTTAAATTTAATTACAATAAAGTAATAATGACAGTGCCTTATTCAAGGCATTTATTTTTAATTCTTCCAACCTAAAATCGGTTTCTGGGTTCGATCGATCTGGGTTGGATCGAGTCGAGGAAATGAAATATTTAATAATTTCAATTTAAATATTTAATATTTCATTTTCATCGCTCTGGTAATAAGGCAAAGCGCGGCGTTGAGTTCCACCACTCAACACGCAATGCCTGATAAATTCGGCGGAAAATGGGTAACGGAAGTGGAACGAAGTGTTTTAACACTAGGTTCCCGGGTTCCCTCTGCCTATCTTGCCTTGTGTGAGCTACAGCGTGAAGCTAAAAAAATAATAAACAAAAAAAAAAGAAAAGAAAAAAAGAGAAATCGTCAATTTAGCACAATGTTCCCAAATTACAATTAAGTGCACCTTTCAAAATAGCGATAAAAGATTATAGAGGTATTTTCTTTTAAGATTATAGAGGTATTTTCTTTTTTAAAGTTCGTTTTATATTATTACTATAGTGAGAAAATAAAATAAGGTATATATATAATTGCCTCAAACGGGAAACGAACCCCAAACGCCATTGCGCAACTAGCACCACAACGGTCTAAACGAGAAGAGGAATACCTATAATATGATTTTCTATCACAAGGCATTACAATTTCGAACATTCGTGCGCATCCCAGTGGTAATCGCTGTCGCTCTTGCCAAGTTTTCTATTACTGAAATTTGTTTACTGAACGTGAATTCAATACTTGATTGCTTTGTTAAAAGTTCATTTACTTTCAAAGAATAAGGAATAACTTGATATATATAAAGCAAATTAATGAACTATTATTGAATATTGAAATAGTATTTACATTCAAAACAATAGCTTATATGTATGGAGGTATCACAAACATCACAATGATGTCCTATACCATTAATATTTAATCTGTTTGACTTTTACTACGTAATCATAGCATATATTTCACTGAAAACGCGACAGTTACGGGTTAGACTCCTACATAGGGGAGCCATATTTATTTCCTCGCACTGGTAAGAACACAAAAATTGGTGTAGGTATTCGCCACTCTACATTTTCAAAGATTCTTTCAACAGTGACAGAATGGAGTGTCTTGACACTAGATTCTCTTTGATTAGTTACAATGGCAATGAGGGGTATATCGTAACGCAATATAAATTATTGTCGAGAAAAAAATGTTTGATAAAAAAAAGTCAAGAAAAATGCTCTAGAACAATGATTTTAATCAACATATGGACTAATACAATAACTCTCTCTATATTAGAATGAACGAGGTCAACAAGCTTATATTTGGAGGAGCAGAAATAGGTTTTGCATCGATTGGTCTGTTAGCCTGGATTCGGACTTGATGATGTTATAACGACCATGTGCTACTCAATGTAACTAAGAATTACAATTTCAATAAAATATTTGTGATTGAATTATAATGTATAAATATTTATGTATAAATAAGTGCGGTGTTGAGTTCCGCTACTCTACACGCAATAAATGAATGAAATGCATGAATTAAAGCAAAATGAGTGACTAAACACTAAATATCGATTACTTTAATGATATGTAGGTGATAAATTGTGGCGCAGGGGCACAAGCTGTAAATACGGAAAATGGGGAAGTGTTTTAACAATATGTTCCCAAGTTTTCCTCTGCCTACCCTATCATGCGCGAGGTACAGTGTAGAGTTAAAAATAAAACTAAAAAGATCTAATTTTTTTTCTCAAATTATTTTGTAGAACCATCGTATATGTTCTGGAAAAAAAATCAATAGCCATTTGACGATAGCCAGATATGGAACAAACGAGTACGATATCTGAGTGTTACATCTCCTAGATACTATGTGTATCGAAACCTACGCCCCGGCAAATACCTTTTACGTTCATTATCATTGATTTGGTCGAGGCTAACCATGGTCAGGGCACAAGAGTGCTGCTGTATATGCGACAGGTGGTAGGTTCGATTCCCAATCGAAGAAATAAGAGATATAATTTGTTATTTTTTCTCGCTAGGATAAAGAAGCAAAGTTTCATTTAGTTCCGACCCTCGATGCCTCCAGAATTCGGCGGAAAGTGGGAAACGGAAGTGTCTTAATAGGAACGGAGTGTCTTAACACTAGGTTCCAAGCCTGCCCTGCCTCTAGATACAGTGTGAAGCTTAAAAGAGAAGAAACTGGAAAAATGTGTATACTGCGAGCTAGATCGTAATAGAATGATAGTATTTATATTAAACTATTATTAAAAGTTCCCAAGTCTGCCCTGCCATGTACGGAATACATTGTAAAGCTGAGTGAGTAGTTCTTCATTCACAATAAGACACTGCTTTCCGTTCTCCACTTTTTTGTTCCAATAAAATTATCACTTTTTAGATCTCTACATTAAAAAGTATCATTTTAGCTAAATAAATAACAAAATTGTAGTATTTTTTACGTTCATTATCATTGATTTGGTCGAGGCTAACCATGGTCAGGGCACAAGAGTGCAGCTGTATAAGCGACAGGTTGTGGGTTCGATTCCCAATTGAAGTAAAAAAAGATTTAATAAGATAATTTTCCTCGATCTAT
The DNA here is from genome assembly GCA_018249855.1 of Eueides tales michaeli. Classification (NCBI taxonomy): domain Eukaryota; kingdom Metazoa; phylum Arthropoda; class Insecta; order Lepidoptera; family Nymphalidae; genus Eueides; species Eueides tales. The sequence goes on along the minus strand of DWMZ01000664.1, from coordinate 6,890 downwards.
TAACGAAGCAAAGCGACACGTTGAGTTCGGCCACTGCCACACACACGCAATGCTTCCAGAATTAGGCGGAAAGTGGGAAGCGTCTTAATATTAGGTTCCCAGACTAGCTGTGATATACAGTGAAGAGATGAATGGTTAGATTAAGTAAACTGTGTCAAAACGCTCCGTTATCCACTTTCCGTTTAATTTTCGAAACATTGCGTACTAAATGGCGGAACTCAACCCCGCGATTTTTCTTTTACCAGAGCGAGGAAATGAGGCTTCTCGTGGTGCAGCGGCACAAGCGTGTGACTGTATCCGACAGGTTCTGGGTTCGATCCCCAGTCGAGGAAATGAAAGATTTTATATTTTCAATTTAAATATTTAATGTTTCATTTCTTCGCTCTGGTAATAAGACAAAGCGCGGCGATGAGTTCCGCCACTCAACACATAATGTCTGAAACTCGGCGGAAAGTGGAACGGAGTGTTTTAACACTAGGTTCCCGGGTTCCCTCTGCCTACCCTGCCATGTGCGGGATACAGCGTGAAGCTGAGTAGAGGAAATGAAAATTATCTCATTCACAGTCAGTTAACAATATTGAAAAGAAAATTGTACCTTTATTAATTACGTCGACAGTAGCTTTTAACGAGGGTAACTCTATAAGTTGCGTGACGGGCAATAGTATTAAGTGTCGCGTTTACAAGGTCATATCATAAAACGCAACTAGGTATATATAACCAAAAAAAAACTACATATATTTAAGAGAGTACGCCTGTAGCTAGTTAACTTTAATATTTTGTTCTAAAAGTTAACGCAATTATTCATATTATAACTATATCATAATAAAAATTAATGAACTTGAGTGTCCTAACTTCATTACTTTATATTATGATACCTACCTATCCTACATATAATAAAAAAAAGTCTTTTCAAGCGTATTGAGACACAAGCGTGCAATTGTAACTGTAGCAGGTTGTCAATTCGCTTCCCACTCGAGGAAATTGAAATATTTATCATTAATTGACATTATTACATAATTGAAATATTTATTATTTTCGCTCTGGTAAAGAAGAAAAGCGCGACGTCGACGTCCGCTACTTAGCACGCAATGCCTCAAATTCGGCGGAAAATGGGGAACAGAATTGAGTGGAGAATTCTAACATTAGGTGAGTCCTAAGTTTCCTGTATTTACTCAGCCATATAAAAAAATAAAAATAACTATTACACCATAAACTTACTATTAATAGATAATAATTTAATACGTTTACCAAAAAAATCATATCGCGATAAAAAAAACTTCACCGCCAAAGGTCACCAGAATACAAAACGTTTCATTCGACACTCCTAAGGTCATTGACCTGACCTAGGTCGTCCGTGTTGACATATCTACAGCCTATAGGTACCTAGTAAATACTTAACTGCGGTAAAATGTTGAAGAACGGAAGCGTTTTAGAAGACAAAAATCGTATGTTTTAAAGAGATTAACTATTTTACGCGTTGTGCTAATTTTTATTTACTCCATATAATTTTATATGGTAAGATTAAAATACAAATTAAAATATAATATCAAAAAATATATACTTTACACTTCTAATCAACAGTAATTTGAATAATATAGTAATAAAAATAACAATAACAAATTTATTTTCAACAATTAAGTTATTAATATGAAACGTTTTAAACATAATATTTTGACGATAAAAAATTACGTCGGTAATAACTGCATTAGTAATAAACTTTGTCGCTTTTATTAACATCCTCCACGCGTCGTTTCATACAGATAAATATAACATCATATAACATATATCTAGTAAAAGACTATATTGAGGTCTGTCGTGAGGGGCACAAGCGATCGATCCATACTCTACGGAATGAAGATTTAATTTTTTCGCTCTGGTAACAAAGTAAAGTGCGGCAATACCCCGGATTCGTCGGTAAGTAGGGAACGGAACGGAGTGTCTTAACACTAGGTTTCTGAGTGCTCTCTATCTACCCTGCCATGTAAAATTCAGTGTAACGCTGAAAAAAATAACTATAAAACACAATTACAAGAAATAAATTGGAGACCTATGCAATATCAAAAATAAATAATCATTAAAAAGTGAATAATTAAGGTCTGTCGTGGCGCAGCGGCACAAACGTGTGACTGTAAGCGACAGGATGTGGGTTCGATCCCCACTCGAGGAAATGAAATATTTAATATTTTAAATTTAAATATTTAATGTTTCATTTCTTCGCTCTGGTAATAAGGCAAAAAGTGCGGCATTGAGTTCCGCCATTCAACACGCAATTCAGAGCCTTAGAAATTCGGCGGAAAGTGGGAAATGTAAAGTGGAACGGAGTGTCTTAACACTATGTTTCCATGTACTCTCTGCCTACCCTGCCTTGTGCGGGATACAGCGTGAAGCTATATATGTGTAAAAAGGTGAATAAAATAAAAAAAAATATCTAAATAAAAAATAAAAAAAAAGTACCTTGTACGTAACTTTAATTTTTGTTAATGAACTGTAAAAAGTCATCCATGACTAAAATACTTAAACAATACTGAATGTTCAATTGTTACCAGTTTTCGTAGTTATAGAACTTTGGGTAAACCGTTCTGGAACAGATGTCACCATTCCTATAATATATTGGAACCGCTCAGCAACTAACGTAATTTGTCAAGGGTATAATTTCCAAGGGTCTACTGTATTAAAGAATTTATGTTATTTACCACAAAAAAAAACGTTTTAAAATGAGCATAAAATGGAGAAATAAATTCTTTGGAATATCTAAAATCAGATTCTTTTCGTTTCGGAAATGTACGAATTGAAAGCCTTAAAAATATTTTTTTATATTCACTTTACGCTCGAATCCGCGTATAGAAAGAGTAGATAGGTAAGGTAATTAGCTAGTGTTAATACAATATTTTCATCACTTTCCACTCAATTTTGAGACATTTGCGAGTAGCCGCGCTTTGTCAATTCCCTTCAATTGAAGCGAACGACAATGATTTAATATGTTTAAATCATTTTCACCATCAAAAATTGAATTAAATTAAAAAAATGGAACCGACCTTCCAAAGCAAGCATAACAAAAAATTCGGAAACTGTAAATTTACGAATTCTGATACTCCAAAACAATTTTGGTATAAAACCTTTCCCAGCATCAAATTGAAAAGTCACGAAAGCATTGACCTGTTTTAATGAATGAAATGAAATCGTTTTGAAAATCCATATATATGACTTCTTTAAAATATAGAAAAGAAAATATTGAGCATACTACGATATAATCGTGCTTTTGAATAATGGGAATTGCGCTACAAGGGTAGGATTTAGAGGCCCTTTGGAAAATGCACATGAACGCCAACCTCTACAGTCCGAGCTGCTCTTTACCTAACAAATTTTACCCGAAATTACTAAAGATACTTTTGAAGCTAAAGTTACTTATAAAGTTACTTTTAAAGCTCTACAAACATTCAAAAGTAATTTATTCACTTTAACATACGAATTCAAGAAAGATCGAACTCTAACAAAAAAAGTACGTGTTATAAAATTCTCTCTCTCTCTCAGCTTCACGCTGTATCCCGCAAAGACAGAGGATACTTGGGAGCCTAGTGTTAATACACTCCGTTCCACTAGCGTTCCCTACTTTCCGCCGAAGTTGAGGCATTGCGCGTTGAGTGGCGGAACTCAACGCCGAGCTTTGCCATGTTACCAGAGCGAAGAAATGAAAACATTAAATATTTCATTTGAAGATATTAAATATTCCATTTCCTCGATTTGTTGGGATAGAACCCACAACCTGCCGTTAACAGTCACATTCTTGAGCCGCTGAGCCACGACAGGCCTCCAGTTACAGAGTTACAAAACAATTTTGATATAAAACCTTTAATAACATCAGTTCGGTAAACTTACGAAGGCATCGACCTGACCCAATGCGCAATAATGGAAGCGCTCCGGATAAAATAATGGGAGAGCTGCACCGACGACGGCAGAATACATATTTGAACATGACTTAATGTTGAGAGTTTGGCATTTTGGTTTGTTGTTTGAATATTTAACATAATTAGGATAACAGCGTGAAATGTAGACACCTTTAGGAACATTATTATATCAACCTTATTCTAATATACGCCTAGTCTCAGACTGTAAATGTACAACAAATTTAAAGGCATACCCGATTTAATGAAAGGATAGCGTTTCATGTATGACAGTTGATTTATTATTTAGCTAATATATTTAAAAATGAACTATTAATTAAATTCTATTAATAAAATAGGTTTTTCAATATATATTATATTGAAAAAATATTATTTATTTTTCTTATTTACGAGCACCATTTCTTGTATTTTTCGTAAAGAGCTTTTATGGCAGTGAAAAAATGTTCGCCGTCTTTGCCTTTGAAAACTCGTCTACAGTCGCCTTCATTTCATCATCGTTCGAAAATCTTCGTCCTCGTTGGTCTTCCTTCATATGAACAGGAAGTAATCACTGTGGCCCACAGTGGTCTGGATTGTAAGGTGGGTAGTTGATTTCTTCAAGCCCTGTTTCAGCCAGGGCACGCGTAGTGTGTTGCAAAAACAGGATTCCCTTCGCCAGATTGTCTCTCCTTTTCCAGGCAGACTTAACGCACTTTTGTCGATAATGCGACATAATAGCATAATAATCCCCGTTCATTGTAGTTTTTTTAGGACGGTAGACGATGAAAAGAATCCTAAAAAACTGTGGCCAAGAGCTTGGGTGTCGATTTTTCCATTGTATTGACTCCTGTTTTGACTCCGGGTCGTACTGCCGGATCCATGTTTCATAGACGGTGACAATTCGAGTAAAAATATCTCTAGTACTATCACCACAGATGTCCAAAAACTCCTGTAAAGTTGTGACGCGACGCTCCTTTTCCAGCGGAGTATGCATATTTGGCACCCATCGTGCATACGCCTTTCTCATGTGCAAATGATTGTGCAAAATATCGCCAATTCATCCCTTGCTAATAGCTATGGTTTCAGCTGTCTGCCACAATTTGATTCGCCAATCTTTCAGAACAAGTTTTTTTACATTTTCAATATTTTCTTCGGTAACTGCAGTGTTTGGACGCCTTGACCTAGGATCATCTTCAAGCGGCTCTCTGCCATGCTTAAATACTCGGCTCCAACGTTTTATGGTAGCAAATGAAGGTAGACTCCCCATAAATTGTGGATATCTCTTCAAATATTTTCGTCGGCGTTTTGTTCTTTTTTGTGAGGAATTTTATAACCGCTTTGTACTCTAATTTCGCAGAATGCAAGTATGATTCAGACATGGATATGTTTACGATTCAATAACTAAAAGTGTAATGATGCTAATGAGTTTTTTTTCTTAGGGGGAAAAAAAACCTGAGGGGGTCTTTACAGCGTCACCGGGTGTGGAGGGGCGAGTATGACTTGCTCCTGAAGAGATAATACGAGATTTTATGAACACTCGCGAAAGAAACAGTGATCGCAGGGGAATACCGCTAATCAGGATGGTCTAAGACCTTCTGGCCCCGTCACGCCGAGGCGCGGACGTGCCGTGAGAAAGGACTGGCCTTGTCGCCTGTTACGGCGACGGCGAATATGTCTAGGGACTGAGGAGTGCAACCTTCCCGCGTACTGGGCGTTTGCAACTGTGATTGGGTCGTCCTGGTGTAAGAGGACGTTTCGACGGCGTCGAAGAAGCAGGTGAGAGTGAGGAGCGATGCTAATGACTTAAAACTCGGTATTTATACTACTGATAGTACGCGCAATTAGTGACATGCAGCGCGAGACCACAATCATACTTTAAGGTACTCAGGCTCAGAACTTTTCAGCCGTCTATCGTATATTGAGGCCTGTCGAGCCGCAGGGGCGAAAGCGTGCGACTGTAAATGTGTCAGATTGTGTGACAAGTTGAAAAATAAATAGATTTATATATAATTAAGTAGTATTCTATCTATGAAAAGAAATACTACTCGATCTGAAACTTGTGTATCGATATTCCTTATCATCATAAAAACACTTAACTAATTAATTTGACCTTTCAACATAACATAAAAAAATTGCATAAATAAAAAAAACTACAAAAATAACTATTTGTCTTATTAAAGAACTTGTTTATTTCATAATAAATAACGACGATATTTTTCTGAGTATTCAAACTTTTTATTCATATTTTTATAATGGAAATACTTTTTCTGTCATAAGGTAACGAATAATATAATTCCTTTAAAAATTGTATAGAAGTAATCATTCCAATATTTAAAATTTAACTTATATCAATTTTTTTGATTAAGTGGACCTCAAATGATGCAAAACATAAATCAGATGACGGAAATCAACAATTATCTTTTTAATAACAACTTTTTGCGTGGACTTTAAGACGGAAAATCCCGTTTTATTCGTTTTATCTGTAGAAATTTCGAGAAATCCTTTGTTAATTCTTCCTTACTCTGCGTAACCTGTGTACGAAATTCGGCACGCTATTAGTCATTTGACAGTGGCAGTTTTATATATCTACTTTTATAGATTAAATGAGAAGAAGAAAAGAACGAAGTAATAGTTTTATGGATTAAAAATTTCATTAGCTTTCTTTAATACAAATACAAATGAAACTTAAAATATGCCTGAAACATCCCATAGATACATGGGGAAATAACATATACACATATATATGAATACAATTTTCAGTCTTCTCAAAGTACAGGAAATGCATGTAGAAAAATAAGATCAAATAATCTTTCTTTATAAGGTTACCTTTTGAGAACTATAAGTATACTGGAGGAGGGTCAGGTAAAAGATATGAGGACCCCCTGGAGTATATATATATATATATATATATATATATATATATATATATATATATATATATATATATATATATATATATATATATATATATATATATATATATATATATATATATATATATATATATAT
>DWMZ01000663.1:0-20467 GCA_018249855.1 Eueides tales michaeli | reverse complement strand
TATATATATATATATATATATATATATATATATATATATATATATATATATATATATATATATATATATATATATATATATATATATATATATATATATATATATATGTATATATATGTATATGTATAAAGTAAATCGTGATCTACTGTATTAAATGCATTTCTAAAGTCGATTTAAATAAGCACAGTTAGAGTTAGTTTTTTTTCCATAGCCCATGGGTTGGCAAGCCAATGCCGTCAAATCAACGAAGCAGTAGATGAGCAGCAGAGCAATTCTAAGGAATGCAGTGGATTTAACAAGTCGTCTTGAAAAATGAAAGAATAGGATACTTGCTTATGCAAAAGGATTTTTATGGGATAAATGTAATGGTTGCGTTGAATTTGATATTTTTGAAAATAGGTGAAACGCCTCTAGCTTATTTTCGGAAATCGGTTGAAAAAAAAGAAAAATTAACAATATATGTCATTACAAGAAAAAAGAATGTGTCTTTAAAGTTAAAGTGATTTTAAAGCGACTAACGACATCCGAGCCTACTGATTTGTTTGCTAGGAGACAACCTAGAAGAGCAAATGATAAGATTACTGAGAAGAAAAAATCATATTCAAAGAAGAAAAGGAAAAAATATATATATTTAAGATTTCGGAAAACTATGATATAATTATTGCTTAGGAATATTTATATCAATTTTAAAATCAGTAGAGGAAACTGAAAGTTTGTCAATGCCAAAAGACTACGAATTTTAAAGTCATTTCGGAAAAAGATATAAGTTTTATTAAAGATATATTGAGGTTTTAATTCGTCGAGATTTGTTACTCAAATTTCACAATTAATAATTTAACAATTTTGGCGCAGGGCTACTGTGATCGAGCCAGATTGTGGATTCTATCCCCACTCGAAGTAATGAAATATTTAATATTTTCATTTTCTCTCTCTGATTACGAAAGCAAAGCGCGACGTTGAGACCCGCCCCGCAAATCATCACGTAATGCACCGAGAAACCGGCGGAAAGTGAAAAAGTGTCTTAATGGGAATCTTGTCCCAGTATCAGGTTCCCACATTCTCTCTGCCTAACCTGCTATATACCGGATACAGCGTAAACCCCACAAAAACTTACCATATTTTGCATATCAATAGACACAGAATATTAAACGAAACACACAATATTAGAATACGTACATGTATGTTAATTCTCGTTTTAATTTTATAAAATCAAGTTTTTATATATATATATGTATATATATATATATATATATATATATATATATATATATATATATATATATATATATATATATGCATATATATGCATATAAGTATTTTTATAAATACTAACTTTATTCAACGCTCCATAAGAATTTAAAGTATAATATATCTTTCATCCACTACCAGGTTTATCTAGGATTTCTTCTCTTATCTTAGCACTAAATTTTGTTCGAATCCGTTAAGTCGTATCGGATTGATTGAGTAGTGAGCATTGTATAAATATATGCATGAGCCTATGGATTTATTCACGGAAATTTTAACTGCTATTGGAAAGAAAATTGCTTTTTTATTTTCATACATTTTCCAATAACTTTGTATATACACCACGTCGAAAATGTATTCTCATATGATTTAGGTTTTAATAAAAAATAGGTGGTTGGCATAATATTAATATCTTATCTTAGTATATTCAAGATCTCAAAGTGTTTTTTTTTGTTTTCTAATAAATAAATGGTTTCAAAATGCTGAAGAATATGACCGAAAGAATCTGGTACGTCGACTTATACTAAAAATCAATATTATGAACAATTTAATAATTTAAAAGAGACACGTTTGTAAGTTTCAATTTACTTACCCTATCACATTTCCAATATTTACTAAATTACAACGGTACGTTTCTTGAGAATAAAGCTCGGGTAACATTTTAGTTAAATTTCAGTTAATTATGTAGACATCACTTCCTTCCATTTAGGCTAACCGCATTCGATGTTAAATTCATTTAGCAGCGAAAAGTACAAATGTACTGAATGAAAGCCGGCAGTAATTGTGTTTACGCCTGCTCTAACGTAATAAACTGAAGAAGCGACAGGGCCCTAGTGATAAAATCAAAACAAACATATTTCTCGTCTTGTACACAATATAAAGTTCACTTTTAAAAATTTATTGGAATGTGAAATATCTATTACCAAATTTTGTTTGGACTACAATGTTCGACGTATTTAATAACGTACCACATAATTGAAACCTGTGAGACCCGAATTCATTCACTTCATTCATATGAAGTTATTTATATGATGATGTTTGTTAAAACGTTTTAAGATATCATTTAACACTGGCATTAATGCAAATGATCACCGTACGTCGTACGTACGCATGCGCATAGATTCATTACAGTATACTTCTATATGGAAGTAACGTTGGGATGAATTAGCATTCTTAATTAGCTATTATTGTCTTTGAAACAACAATTTAATGTTTATAGGAACTGCAATTTTTAAATTTTATAACGTAAAGTAGTATTAGGGACTTATTTGTTATAGTTAAGTTACTGTATCAAAGATAAAATGGATACGGATAGTATACATTACGTTCAATTATATTTTTAGACAATCCAGGAACTCGTTAAAATATAAATAAACACCCAATTCAGTCCAGTGGTAACGAAAGAGTGAGGGTGTCAAAAATATCAGAATTATGCAGATATTCACGGTAAATATAATACATACATGTATTGTCAACAACAAAATGATAATTATTAGTAGTTGACACTTGTTATTTAATATCATCCTTAAATAAAAGCAACTGTTTCAGTTGCACATGTAATTTTGGTACAAGATAGATACGTTCTGTCGCTCTCACTAATCACGTGAGATATGAATTTAAAATGAAACAGATGAAAAGAATATTGCAGCAAAAGATTGCAATTACGTTACAATGTTGACTCAGGAAAATTGATTCAACTCCAATAATTGAAATATAGACCTGAAAGATAATTACTGCACGTGTTTGATATGGCGATGAATTTTAAATTATAATTTGTTGTATACTTGGTAATACAATTTATTTTACGCTTTTATCGTACATTGTGATATTATATTGTTGTATATCAGGACAGATGGAGACAAGTCTTCTCTAAAAGTTTTGTCATAGCGAAGACTTTATATTGGTGCACCTCAATATATAAAAATGCTATCTATTTCAAATTCGGAATTTAGCACTATTTACTTTACCACATTGTAAATATTTTATCTTTTCATATATATTTTATTTTTATCATTATAACATTTATTGAATATATATATATAATATTGACGATGGCTGTGTGGTGCGGTTTTTTCACAAAAGTTTGGGTTAACACTTGGTGGAATTATTAATTATATTGCAAACTTGAATAGAATAAATTGCAACGATTTTTTTTCGTGTAATAATTTATTGTTAATAATTTATCATGCGAGTACAAAATAAGAAAAGATAAATAGTATCAAATATGGTATATGTAATGGTGTTTGATTCATTTCTTTAGATTACTTTGAAAAACTCATCAAACTTTATTATTGGAGCCGCATCTTGTTGGACATATTTCTAAATTTCATATTTCATTGCATGTTTATGCTTGGCTAATAACCTAATTTTCCTCATGGCTTGCGAGATAAATAAGTTTTAAAGTTGTAATAAGTTCTTAATTTATCAAATACGATCTGCCGATCTGAAGTTCATTTATTTGCTTTCCATACTATTTATTTACCACCCATCAGCTTAAAATAACTTATTATAACACAGGAGAAAATGGATGTAAAAAGATACTGCAAAATTGCTAAAAATAATTTAATAAATAGTTTTAATATTGCTTTGTGATATGTAATTGTATATTAATAAATAATTCATAATATTACATTCAAAAGATGTTTCTGCGACTTTATGTTTCTACTAAATACGAAATGAATGGTTTTGGAGAGTCCAATTGTTATATTTTTGGCTAATTTCACTTGTTAAATTAAGTTTATTAAAGGAACAAATAACTAACTAGTATTATTTTTTCCCTAAAAAAATAAACAAAGTATAAAAACTAAAATACTGTGGTATACATACGAGTATCTACTATAAATAAAACAAGAGTTTACGAGTGATAAGAGTAAATACAGTGAAGATAAAGAACTATGTTCGGACTACGTAAACCAATATAATGAAAGGAATGCTTATTGTAACAACCGCCAAATCACAATGAAAGAAATAGCTGATAGTATCGACTGACTTTACAAATGTTTTAGGTATACACACGCGATAGCAAGCGGCCGCTTGAACGTTTACGTTTTATTTAGTAATCTCAATTAATTCCTTGTTGTAATAACACTTTAAAACAATATCTATTCACTGAAAACTAAAACTTCATTCAATTTTTAAAAAAAAAGTAATTTTCCCAAACTAAATTTATATTTTTTGTTAACCAATTTGAATAAAACATGCTTTTAATGTTGAGGAAAGGTTGCCAAAACGTAATAGTAAATGTTGCATTTAAATTTAGGTAGCCGTTTCTGAGATTAGCGTACAGACGCACAGATAGAATTTTTGTTCATTAAAAGTGACAATATTCTTAGACCAAAAAAGAAATTGAAATTATTAAATAAAATTGTCGCTAGTCTACATTATAATAAAACAGTAAATAAGTCGTGTCTGTACATTGAATCTATTTAAGAAAAAAATATGTTGTCTGTTTGTACCAGCACATCTTTTAAGTTACTGGACCGATTTCAATGTTTTTTTTTCTGTTGTATAGCTATCTGGTCTGGGCAGGACTTATGCTTTATTTGATTTCGAATACTTCCACACCTGATAAAGAACAGCAGGGGTTCAGATTAACTATAAGACATAATTAAATACCTCCATAACAGAAGTTGTAGAGGGCGATGAGCATTTTACAATGGTATATTAAAAATAAAGATCTGGAACATCTGATGAACAACCTTAACAATCCAGCTAAATAAAGTATAAGAAATATGGAGACGCTGTCTTAACGAAAGTTATTAAGCGTGGTGAACATTTTGCGTTGACATATTAAAATCGAAGATCTCGAATATCTCATCAATAATTATAACAGTCCATCTAAAGTATAAGAAATAATTAAACACTGTCTTAACAAAAGTTATTGAGCGTAGTGAGCATTTTGCATTGGCATATTAAAATCCAACATCTGGAACATCTCATGAACAATTATAAAGGTCCAGCTAATGTATAAGAACTAATGAAATTATGTTTTAACAAAAGTTATAAGGCGTGATGAGTATTTTACATTGACATATATATGGAACGTTCCATGAACAATCATAACGGCTCAGCTAAACTATGAGAAATAATAAAATATAGCATTAATAAAAGATTAATGCTATATTTTATTATTTCTTATAGTTTAAGAACAAGCTTGACAGATATTTTTTATGTAACCTACAATTTGTGAGTTCGATCGCCCAACACAGAAAATGAAATATTTAATATTTTCAACTTAAATATTTAATGTTTCATTTCTTCGCTCTGGTAAGAAGGCGTGGCGTTGAGTTCAACCACTCAACACGTAATGCCTCAAATTCGGCGGAAAGTGGGGAACGGAAGTGGAATGAAGTGTCTGAAATACACGAAATTGTTGCAAGTTTTTAATAGAGGATAGACGTCTCCTTTATATATTCATGGCCCTATGTGGAAAAACTTTAATTATCAATCAATATAATAGCCCTAAATGTATACTATATATACACATATATCTGTCTAGTAAGTACTCGTAGCACAATAAGAATCCTACTTAAATTTGCTATTCATTATATATTATGGCTAACGATAATAAATTCATTTTGATTAATCAGCATCTCTATTTAGACTATGTCACTAAAACACCGTTGCGTGAAAAATCTTGTTATTGAGCGTTTAGGCTTTTTGAAGTCATTTTGGAAAATAAAAACTCTTAGGATTGAAGTTAAAATACAACTTAGAGCTACAATCATATCAAATATTCTGGTATTGTAAATCGAGCCACTATAAAATAATTTGAAAAAGAAAATTTGTTCTTTTTATATTTCACAATAAGACTGTTCATAAATAACTGTTGAAAAAAGAAACCTTCGATTATAGAAGAAAAAAATATTTTTTTACTAGCTAAAACAGCTCACACCTGTCAAAAATATATATAACTAGCTGTTACCCGCGACTTCGTCCGCGTTCACTATTTTGGTCATATTGACCTACACATAAAAGATAGATATATGCTGTCGCGGACTTTTATTTAGAACTATTTAAGATAAATAATCCTACAGTAATTATCTTTGTGTAACTCCAACAATAAAAAAAGTTTTTTTTAAAAGCGGTTTTCCCATCTTCGAGTAATCTGAGGAACATACGTATTAAGAACCTCCTCCTTTTTTGCAGTCGGTTAATAAAATGAGATGATAGTCAGATACAGATTTCCCAATTGCGTTATTATACGAAAAAACCGCATCAGTGCCTTTCAAATTTGAAGGTTGCCCTCGATTTCTCCCAGATTCCATCATCAGATCCTGATCTCCTTACCATGGGACCAATTGTAAAATATACCCTCTCGAACAAAAAAAGAATTTTGAAAATCGGTCCACCCATCTTCTAATAATCGGGGAACATACAAAAGAACCTCCTTTTGTATGTCGGTTAAAAATCCCTATAAATTTTAACTTATTATGTTATTCTGATATCGAAGCTATATTACTGCAAAGTTTTATGAAAAGTAGTTTTTCCGTGAAAGAGTAACAAACATACACACATCCGTACAAACTTTCGCATTTATAATATTAATAAGATAAGATAGGCAATTAATACTACAGTTGAAACGACGACGAATGAAAAAACGACGTCCATATAATCTATATGCGTAACCGTCTATTCATTATTCTTTTTCCATTTCACAGGTGTAAATTTCAGCGATCATAATTATAATAAATTCATTTCGTTAAAACCTCCATAACAAATTTCTTCACACTGTCTTGATTAATGTAAGCGGCTATAATTGAATAAAGCCAGGTACGACTAATGGTAACGCACTGGTGACCCAGATTATTTCATTTTTATATGGTAACAATACAAATGAAAAATCATAGTCATTCTTCATAAACACAATCAGTCATAACATGAAGAATTTTGTGCGTGACCTCCTTACTTAAGGCGAAAAAGAAACTCTGTTTAACACCTTTTTTGATCATTAGTATCAAAATATGTTTTATTGTAGGCATACTTGTTAACATAATTTTTTTTTAATTTTCAGGCAAGTATTTTGTATTTCTTTTTATGATGTTAATCAAACATAGGAGATTTATTACAACATAGGATAATATTTTTTTTATATATTGGTAAATTTATAAAAAAGCGTAATTTGTAGAAAACAGAGTACTACATTAACTAGTGTTAAAACTATCCGCTTACGCAAGAGTTATTCCAAGCAATGCAATGTCATTACTTATTTTGTACTTTGTAAAGAAATGAAAATTAATAATTTCCCAGTAATGATAATTAAATCCACAATCGCCACGTTAATTATTACATAAGGAAAAGTGAGTGGTAAGAGAGGAAGGAAGAGACGTCTGTTGACCTCCGAAAACACAGTATCTACGATACTGGAGGAGGGTCATCACGCACGTTCATTCTAAGACTAGGCGTTGCGTCATTATGTCCTAAGTCATTTAAACCTGGCGAATAAATGAAAACCAAGTGATTGAAATTAGGTTGTCTAACAATCGATTCTATACGAAATAAATATAACAAAGTAATAATATATAAAACAGTCCGATCGACGGCAGCAAGCCGAGCTTTGTGCTCCGCAGGTGGCACCCTTGCCACCTTCGATATCCTCTAAAGCAGCATTGTAGTTTTTGCAATTTCTAAAGGACAGAATACTTTATTCCCCACTCATCCGGTTTCGTTGTAAATGCCTGACGTTTAGGTGCATAGCATCAAAGTCATGTTTGAAAGAAAATGTTTTAAGTGCTTTTATTGGGGGAAATATATAATACATATGTGTGAGTGAGTTAAACTTTGGGTCATATGTAAAATAGTGTGAAAGCATACGTAGAGTTAAAATAAAAACAAAGATTTCCTTTTAAATGATTTAGTAAAGCTTTTAGGTAGCATAATAAACGTAACATGATTTACGTCGTCCAACGTTGGTCACGATTCGATAAGCCGCGTAAGCTTTAGGAATCTCCGGTATTGACGGCCGTTTTGCGACAATTTTATAGTTGAAATGTGCTGCTTGTCCATGATATATATTTATGATTTTTAAAATTCTGCTGTCGATAATGTTACAGTAGGTACTGTTATAGTAGGTTCTAATAATTACGTAGAAATAACATTCTGTCAGTCTTGCCAGATGACGACAGATTACGTTGTACCAACATACCTAGGTAAATGTTAAAGGTAACTACTAACATAGTTGCATGAATGTAAAAGCTTTCCTCGTTTCATTGATTTAAGTTGAGTATTCATATATTATATTCATTGTTGGTTTTCATCATAGAAGTGTGAATCTAATACAATAAATGTATATTTTCTATGATGAATAATAATTTAAAAGTGACGTTAAAAATGGAACAATTGTAAACACTAAAAATAACAATATCGTATATAGGTAAAGTTTTATTTATAAAACAATTATGTTCAAATTATACATTAATCTACTTAAATTTCATTGCTTTAAGTAATCACTTATATAAAATTCTATTCAATATCGAATATGATAATTTTTATAACCATTTAATGCACTATCTACATACTCATATATAAAAAAGATATATTTTTTACCTTCTAAAATCTCGACTCCAGCATGCGTAGATCACTGGATTCATAGATGAGTTGACCCACCCAAGCCATGTTACCACTACGTTGACAATTTCTTCGTGAGTGATGCACGATGAACATATTCCTGACAGGAGATTCACTACGAAAAATGGCAACCAGCACACTATAAACACACCCATAACGATACCGAGAGTTTTTGCTGCCTTTTTTTCTTTCGCGAATTTTGCGAGTTTACGTGATAGGGAAAAATTTTTAGGTAAATGTTTATTATGCGTCACATTTGTTAGCCGCGTCGACGAACGCGATAGTCCATTATTTTGTAACGCGGTTAAAGGCTCTTGATCCGCCTCTTCCGGAGTACACGCACCGTGACAAACGTCCGTTCTTTGTCGCACTGTTCCACCTCTGTGAATTCGTAATGTTAACTCTAATTCACCACTCGGCCTCATCACTTGTTTTGTCCCGATTTTCAAAGATCTTGTCTGGATTGTTGCAGCACGATATATTCGGTAATATGTAAACACCATAACAAATAGAGGCAAATAGAATGATATTGTAGAAGAGAATATAATATATTCTAAATTTTCCGTAAACGGACATTTATAGTCGGGGACCTCTTCTAAGCGTACCGCTCGCCACCACGCGATGGCCGGAAATGAAATTGCACCTGAACACACCCATACGGCTGCTATAAGAAATGCTGCTTTTCTTCCACTCATACGCATAGGATACGTAATGGGGTCAGTAATAGCCCAATATCGGTCCAACGATATAACACATAAATTAAGAATCGATGCAGTACTAAAGAGTACGTCTAGTGATCTCCACACATCACACCAATCGACACCAAAGAACCATGTATGTTCCAATACTTCGTATAGCGCTGAAAAAGGCATCACTACTAGACCTACAAGACAGTCAGCGACTGCAAGGGAGGTGACAAAGTAATTAGTAGATGTGTGTAAATATCTTTCTCTTATTACTGCCAAAATTACGAGCATATTTCCAAATACTGTTGTAAGTGAGAAAAGAAGTAAAAATGAAACCAGGAGCGCACGGTCTTGTAAGAGGTTTATGTAATCATTCCAAAGTTCTCCTGAATCATCTGTTAAATTAAATGTTATATTATTGTCAAATGTAGCATTAAATTCAAGTACAGCATTGTAAGGTAATCTGGCTGAATCCAGAATATATTCTGGTCCTTTTTGTAATAAGTTCGATTGGCTTCTTGCCACCAGTATTACTGGTTTGGTCGTATTCATATTCTCTGATGACTATACACATGCTAGCGACATGGCGAGTGTTTATGTTTTCCTTGTTTTGCTCGCAGCCAATTTGAGATTACATTCTTGGCAGGCATTCTGTTCTCGACCTCTAATATCTGGCACATATTGCATTGGCATGCTTTTTTCGCTTACTGATGTTCTAACTGCATCCTGAAACAAAATGAAAAAATAAATAAATACAAAATAGGATATATGAGAATAAATACATAATATTATAATACATTACTTTCTCGATAGATTTATCAGTGTATATAAATTGTATAATTGCATTTTTATACTTTATAAACGTTTTTTTTTCATACATATTTTAAAAGAATGCTAAAAAACATTTATATACTCAAAGATAAACTAGATTTTTTTTATTTGACTTTATCATTATTGTCACAAAATTGGCAATTATTTTGAATCTTGAATGAAAGTAATTGTTTCTATAGCACCTGTTTAAGAGCATTTATATCGTTGTCAAATGTCCTTGGTTCGCTGGGATATAAATAGTGTTTAGCGAACAAGCGGCGAGATCAAACGAATTGTGCTCCATGGGCCGTGATCAGACTGTGCACATGAGGGCACTTCAATCGACCCCTCCCGAGCTCCCTTTACAATCCCCATGCCGTGATCAAAATTTATGTTGACGGTAGATGGGGAATTCGTAGTGGATAAGCAAGCAGCTATTTTTAAAAAACTTTATACAAGGGAAACGGTAATAACAAAAGTGTTATATTATTATTAGGTCTATATTATATTAGTTTATATTACACTTGCACAACGTGTAATAAAAGTATAAATTTGATTTTATTAAATGCTTAGAATAACTGTCTTTATACCAGAATTTGGTAGCACTTCATCTTGTAGAACAGAGACAGCTGTACTATTAATTTGTTGAAAATTGAAACTACATCACTGTCGGTTTTCCTATGATAGCGCATAATTTAATGAGCAGAAAACGTGAAATTTAATATTCATTCCAATTTATTTATACCAAAACATTGCTCAACACAAAGCCCCTCTGTTGTTTGAAAAGGCTCGGGTGAAGTATCAATGACAGAATGTGTGATAAAATACGAGCTGTAGCTGTATCTTGTATATTACAGAGTGAGCTGGGAAGATAGTGTTAAAATACTCGTTCGCTTCAAAACACTTTCCGTTTCCCACTTTTGAGCTTAAAAGCCAAATATCTCATATTCTAATTACGGATCCCAAAAGGAGCGAGTACAAATCCCGCTACGTTCAAATATTTTTATACGTTTAAAATAAAAATTGTATTATTCTTTAACTGTGGCATAACGAGAAAAATAGTAGAAATATTTAATAAATAGTATTCTCTCTTGCCAAACGATAATTCTAACGTCTTTGGCGAGAGGAAAAAAAATCTCCCTATGGAGATGCTAATGTTATAAATGAGTTGTAACAAGCATGTAAGAATTTTCACGTAGCTTGAATTAAGACCTATGTATGGCTGTATGGCTTAGCTGGTCAGAACGCTTGAACGGTTTCCTAGAGGCGCAATCCGGTCACGTTCAAATTTTTACACGTTTTTGAATAAATGGTGATGAATCTAATATAATTTCGAATTTCAGCAAAGAATGACAACTAAAACACACAAACTTATTTTTTCGTAGGTTTCTGTACGTTTTTAACATAAATTCATACTAAAATTATTTTACAGATGAATTAGAACATCGATTGATTTATTATAAAACACAAATTGAAATGAATTTACTATAACTCACAATTTGTTTAAAAAACTCGTGAGTGTAAAAAAATAACGTTAAGTGACCTCTTTTAAATTTGGCTATCCAAGGGTTGTGGCAAATTCGGTTGTTATTGTGACAATCATTTTTTTCAATTCCTTATACGAATTTCTTTTAAATTAAGTTTAATTCACACACAAAACATGCACCAGTAACGGCAAATCGTTATGTGATTGCGGCAGGATTTTACCAGGCAACCAATGGTGTAATGTATTCTACTACCCTGTATCTATCTTAAGAATAAGTATCATTAAAAAAACAAATATTTACAGGTTTTTCAATGATAGTTTGAATATAATATTTTCTTTATTTTTATAATATATTTTTTAATACTTAATAATATATAATAAAAGTTTAAATATTCTCCATTTATAGAAACTAGCTAACTATAAATCAAAATGTACTTCTCAATGATTAATCGTTAATGGTTAGTCGGGATTGGCGATGAATCCCGGGTCGAACCCGTCTACGGCCTTTGTAATTTTGATTCGAGGTTGTATAATTAATAAATGCTTCAGATACTTCGACACGACAATTCTTTTTTAGGCTTTATAAATATTTCAGATTACTAGACATTCATTTTTGTTTTTAACGATGAATATTTGCTTTTTATTTTTAGCAGGGTTTTTCGTGACTTTAATAAAATAATTTGATGAAAAAGGAGTTAAGTGCGTGATATTCAATCATATAAGTGTTTTATTTTATATATTCTTATTATGCAGCATACGCTTATAATGAAAGTTATTATTTTTTATTCTTTTAAATAATACTAAAATGCACCATCAATTAATGAAAATCAAAATAAAAACATATTTAAAAAAAATTATAAGTATTCAAAAAAAAAGTCCAAGGCACAACAAAGTGAATTTATTCCGGTCACTTTGTTGCTTACGTTTGACAATGACAAATCATTCTCTTCCATCCTGATTTATAGTCTGTAGTTATCTTCCAGACAATTATATCAAAGATTGCTCTATATTCCTTGCATTTAGTCCCTAAAGACGGAATGTTAATAAGGAAAACAATAACATAAAACGGTTCAATAGATTGGATAATAATTGATAGAATTTAAGTAAAATTTATATATTGTGTCTTTTTTACACATACAAAATTAATTTATTTAGAAAATTGTGTATGATAATATTAATGATAGCTACATATTGGTAGATAATAAACGCGCATGTAAAGTAATGGAAAAGGCTACGACGTATACGTGCTAGTCTTTTGTACATGTAGGCTTATATATTTTGTGCAATGTATTTAGAGGATTTATAAGTTAGCAGTTCAAAGATTTTAATTTTAATTCCAATTTATTTTTTACGAAAAAAAAATTTAAAATATTCCATTATAATAGTTTTCGTTTGTCTTACAAACTGATTTGACTTACTTAACTGACTCTTTCTTCTTTGTAAATTTAACCAATTGTAAATTTAACACTCCTGCAAACTTACAGCTAGGCTCTGCTTATACGTTTTATAAATAGACTGAGACCTAACGAATAAGAACGAAACCCTAATTTGATGTCCATTAAGGGTAATGTATGCCTATTAAATTAAAATAATATGTTCAAAACCATACACAGATATGAATTAATACTGTTTGTGTATTATTATAACTTCACCACTATTACGTGGTGTTGGTATATTTGCATGTATTTCATGGATTGGATAAACATTTATATACACAGCAGCATTAAGTAACTTATTTCACCTGTTTATACTTTAAATTTAGTTGTAACTGCGACAGTTAAATCTACTAAAAACGTTTTGTTCTATACTCTATTTTCTTCAAAAAATTAAGTTTTTGATGAGATTGACACTATGCTGCAAAACATGCGAAATACGATTATTGAGATTTCAGCTATCTTAAAAGAAGAGAAATAGAACACGTGTCATTTGGCTTGTTATAGTGGGAATAAAAAAATATCAATGATATAACTATCAAAAGTAAGGAAACATTGGTCAGAACAAAATAAGGTTTCAACTTTTCTTTTAAAATAGTATAAGGACTTTACGTGCGTTACACATCCCGCGCGTTGAAAGTCTCTTTTTCAATCAAACCCTTCTTATTCGAATGCGATGTTTTCTGAAAACAAAGCAACAAAACATACAAACTTTCAAACATACAAACATATAAACATGCAAACATGTAAATATGTAAACATGCAAACAGGCAAACATGCAAACATACAAACATGCATACATGCAAACATGCATACATGCAAGCATGTAAACACGCAAACATTCAAACATACAAATATGCATTCATGCATACATGCATATATGTAAATATGCATACATGCATACATGTAAATATGCATACATGCAAATATGCATATATGCAAATATGCATACATGCAAATATGCAGACAATTTTTTTCAAATCTTTCCTATCTTCTCCCTATTTTTTTATTGAAAAATATTTAATGTGCAGACACTCTTTTTTACTTTTTTATATGTACTGATATTTTATTTAAAATATTATGAAACAAATATTGTACAAACTATTTTCAATATTTAACTTGACAATTAATGATTGTAATAAAATCTGGATAAAATATGCTAAATTGTTAGTTTATCCAGGAAATAAGAACTTTGTGCGCCTGCTACTTGAATAAGAGACTTCGAAAATTTTATTTCATTTAATGTTGCTAAGTTATACCCTAATTAAACAATATAGGCCCCCAATGCCTTCTTTGAATAACTTATTGACATAAATTAGGTGAGGGACCCTGAACACCGACTACTTCATCGAAGGAAGGTGTTTGAGGAGCTGAAAAATAAATAAATCCCTAATAGTGATGATTCTAGTAAAGAAATCGGGATAAATTTCACTTTTTTATCGGTCCTTGATAAGTACGTTAAATTTCAAATAATCCGACATTTCCAAGTAGGGCAAATAAATATTGGAAACTTAAAGGAATGTAAAAAAATAATATAATATATAACGGCTTGCGCTGGGTCATAAGTATGTGACTGTAAACGGGACAGATTGTGAGTTCGATCCCCACTCGAGAAAATGAAATATTTAATATTTTTAATTTAAATATTTAATATTCTCAGTTCCTCAAATTCGGCGGAAAGTGGAGAACGGAACGGAGTGTCTTTACACTAGTTCCCTAGTTCCCTCTGCATACCCTGCCATATGCGTGATACAGCGTTAAGCTGATTGAGTGAGAATATACAACCAAGTTTTTGTCATTTTAACGAACGTTATTAATCGTATTAAATTATTAATTGTGTAGGCGATGCCGCGGGTGGGACGCTATTTTGTTATAAAATCAAAAATAATACATAATATCAAGCATTTAATTATAAAAATAAATAAAAACATAAAGCATCTTATTTTCTACACTTTTATTGCCCTGACTTATGAAATAAAATAAATCTATAGTACAAACTAACTGTATCTGTACTGTGATGTATCAATATAATTATAAATTGTACCCATATAATTATTTTACTAAAATTTTGTTTTTCTATTTTTCCATCTATATTTAATTTGTTATTTAATACTTAGATTCAATTGACTTCCATCAAAATGACTTGTAAAATTCCTAAAGGATTTTATACAAAAGCTCAAAGCACCGTGAAACACAATTACGTAAGTTTGTTGTCAAGTTTTGTATAACTACAATAGTTGCTAGCAGCGTCGCATTCAAACTAGTAAATTGATATACAAAACGGAAGCGAAAATTGAGATTTGAAAGAAATTTTGAAATTTACAAAAATAATTTTCTTTTTTAGCATTACTCTTTACTAGCGGGCATATACTCGAGTATATGCCCGCTAGTAAAGAGTAATGCTAAAAAAAAGGGACACATAAAAACTAGTGGCAATGCACTCTCCATACGTTCTATGCTGCCTGCCGAAATGACATTACGTCTTAACTGACGAATGTTGTAATCGCACCTTGAATTGCCATAACAAAGAAATAAACATAATTTATTTTTCCGAGTTATTGTACCATAACTGTCGCGATTATCGTCACAAAAGTAGATAAAATAATTATTTATGAGGTCATAGTTAGCAGCAAGTTTTCAGCTTTAGGTTATTATATTAACTAATCGTGTGCGAGATGCAAACGACTAGTTAAATATCAGTATTTTTCGAAAAGGGGTCCACCATTAACGCGAAATTTAATAATATCTTACTATTTTATTGCTTGAGTAGAAATAATTTTATAATAGACACATTGATTATGAAAAATCATTTTATTATTACATATATATACATTTTATTACTTTCATACACTTTGTTTTGTTTCAGTATTAAATTTAAATATTTAGTAAGTAAATTAGTAGTCGTACGTTTACGAGGAAGCAAAGGACTATAAAAGTGCTGCTTTATTAAAAAAGTATAAGAACGTCTTGTCATAATACAATTTGCACTTTCTGAAGTCTTGTAAAATTACTAGCTTTGTGGCATCGTCGCTTTAAAACTGAATTATTTCACAAAGGACTATAATCGGTGGTTATAAAATGCAATGATTAGCACATCTTATACCGCTCACTGGTTGGGGCACTTGATAGAACGAAATTTTAGTTTATAATATATGCATGGCATCTTTTGTATTTAAATGATAAATTTCTATATGTACATTAATTATTTTTATAAAATATATTTAAAATAACAAATGTAATAACAGCGAAATTAAATTATTTTCAAAGAAATATATAATCATAGTGGTAGCAAATACCAAGTAACTCATTTAACAATTTCTAAACTGAATCAACATTTCACGCATATGCAATTATACACTAAACTGAATGTGTTCTTACCAGCAGTAGGCAGTCCTCATCCAAACCTAATACCCGTTATAAATATAATCGGTTAATTGTGAATTGAATTCGCTTCCAGAGGGTTTCGTACCAATTTTAGGTTTATAGGTAACAGGAAGTCAAATTTATAAAATTTGAGATACTCAATTGTAGAAACTTCGGAAAATATCTCGCAGGAAAATTCTAAATTAAAAACCTATAAAAATTTGGACGAAGCAAGATTTGAACCTGCGCCTCTTGAAAACCGTTCAAGCGCTCCGACTACTAAGCCATCCGTCCTCACCAAGCTCCGTCGAAATTTTTATACGCTTGTTACTAGTTATTTATGTTGCTAACATTTTTACAAGTTTCCGCTACCCAAAGATAATTAGAATTATCGTTTGGCAAGAGAGAATGCTGTTTATTAAATATTTTTACTATTTTTAAAGTGTTATTCAACACTCAGGAAAGAAAAATACTAAATATAAATATTTCATGAAACCGTTGTGTAATGTAAGAACGAATACGATAGGACTTTGTGATGTATTTTATAAAAATGCAATAATTGATTGTATTAATTTAAAAGCTTAACTTTTACCGCTTTAATAAAGGGTCGTAGACCAAATTTTTTGATATTAATTTCAGATTGAGACTTCTACTCACACTCGGGATAAACAGTCTTGACAGATGGACAACAAAGTGATTAGGGTTCTGTTTTTTTCCTTTTAAGATACGGAACTCTAATAACTAATTAAGGTATTCGAATATTTACGCAGCGTACTTACGCTCTAACATTTCCTCGCTTTATTGAATAGAGTAAATAATTATACGCATAAAAGCCTTACACTATTAACCAACTGTTAGTGTTAAGTTAACTTATTAATACAGTTTCAGCATATTAATAGTTACTAATTATATTTGCAATTCCATTTATAATTAGGCAGTAATAGATCGATGAAAATATTAGAATAAACTTTGAGTAGATTATTTTTATCCTACACGTAAGTCTGATATATGGATGTATATGACGTAGATAAACAGAAACAAATACTATTTAAACTGTTGCGTTGTGTTACGAAGTTTCATTATACTTTGTCATATTTTTTATTAAAAGCATCGTGCCTTATCTGCAGTTGTCCTTGTAGCTTAGCCAATAAACCAGAGTGTCCAAAGTGTCAATAAACCTTACTTAATAAACGAAGATATCCAAAAAACCTTAGTCAATAAAATACGCATAAATTGAATAATTTAAAAAACAGAATTGATTACGTTCATTTTATTTCATTATCATCGTCATATCGACGTAATCCTGCACAACCTTGAGGGGGATGCTGTCGACAGAAATCGATCCCGACACGACATGTTCATTGAACAATACCTTGATTTTGTCCAAGTTCATGCCGAGACCGACCCACTTAGGTTGTTTAGCATTCCGCTAATCTCTTCCAGCGTTTATGCAAAAATGGCTATATTGTCTGCAAAATGAAGATGTGAGATGCGCTCTCCACTGACGTCGACGCTTCGTGCAGTCCTTTCTAGAGTCTTGAAGACGTCCTCTATCTCGGAGGTTTTCTGGGATCCTATTGTAAAAGCGAACACCCTGTCCCACGAAAGAATTACGAACTCGGTGCAATCAAGTTATAGGTGCACTGAAATTAAACTTATTTCTAGTATTAATATTATGTATATCCCCGATTTTGCTAAAGTCATTAATATTTTTCTTAACATACATAATATTTTCAAAAATGTATTGCGATGCATCGGTCATAATATTAATTTCTTTAAATTTTTCCCTTAAAGAATCTTTAAGGCCTAATTTATAGATTGCACGAATAGTTCGCTTCTGCAAGACAACAATTGATTTAATACCGGCTGCATTATCCCAAAGTAAAATGCCGTAGGACATAATACTATGAAAATAGCTAAACTAAACGAGGCGAGCCGTTTCCACGTCTGTTAATATTCTGATTTTTTTAACCGCGAAGGCTGCTGAGCTAAGTCTATTCGTTAATCCATCAATATGGTCTTCACTGTTATTTAGAGTCAATGGTGATACCGAGATATATCGTAGAATCAACAGGATCCACGGCTTCACCATTCAAGAGTATCATCGGCTTTCACAATTTTCGGGTTGGGTTTTCGGAATATAACACATTTAGTTTTTTTACTATTCAAAAGCAAATTATTAGCACTAAACCAATGTACTACTTTTAAGAGAGCATTGTTTACATCGTCATATACTTTTTGTCTTCTTTTCATTTTAAAAATTAACAATGTATCATCCGCAAACATTACTATTTTATGGCTCTTTTCAACTAAATATGGTAGGTCATTTAAATATATTAAAAAGAGAAAAGTACCAAGAATAGACCCCTGTGGGAATCCCCATACTGATTAATGATTCAGAAGATTTCCTACCATGCACATCAACCCTCTGAATTCTATTAGTTAAATAAGAAGTCAGAAGATCGAGTGCACGTCCTCTTATGCTGTAATGGTGTAGCTTCATGACCAATGTCGAGTGCTGCACGCAATCAAATGCCTTGGACAAATCACAAAACATGCCAAGAGCATCCGATCCTTCTCATGCCTCATAAATACTCTTTAAAAGAGCTATACCAGCTTCGGTAGTAGAGTGACCCTTAGTAAAACCATACTGCTTATTATGTATGAGCTTATTATAATTAAAATGTAATAATATTTGATTTAAATTATTTTTTTCAAAAGTTTTACTAATTGTAGATAGTACGGAAATAGGTTTAAAATTGTTAGGATCTGATGTACTACCAGATTTAAATATAGGTATGATTTTACTATATTTCATTAGGTCAGGAAACATACCATACTCTACATTTATTAAATATATCAGCAAGATGAGGAGCAACAGCGTCTATTATATAACTAATCAACTTGACAGAGATACCCCAAAGATCTAATGGTCTTGAATGTTTTAACAATGTCTCTAGAGTTGACTGAATTGAATTTAAAGTCTATATTACATTTGTGGACGCACTCCTTCAGCAATGATTTAGCGATAGTTGTGGAAGCTATAGAGGTTTTGGTAGTGGAAACTGGAATATCAGTAAGAAATTTTTCAAAAATACAAGCAACTTCTTGATCGCAGCTCGTTTCACCATCGTCAATTTTTAATTTAAATTTAAATTCTACTATGTGTACAATGTGTCGCTGCGGAACAGTATGGCTGTGGTCTTCGGTGCTGTAACCTTAACGAAACTCTGTTTGTTCTGGTGGCTGGAACTCGCCAAGTTGGCAAGGTCATTCGCCACGATGACCCTCGAGAATAGATTATAGACGTGGCTCAGAAGTGAGATTGGCCTGTAGTTTTTCTATAGAGTTCTATCACCCTTCTTGAAGAACAAGACCATCGCACTCTTAGACCACACCTCCGTTGCAATACTCTAATGGATGATAGCAGGGTTTGCGGCCTACTGCCAAGACTATATTGTGTACAAAAAATCATAACCAAATCTAGTTATTCCATATTCTTTTGTAATAAAAGTAAAAAGAAATTTAAGGTGTCGATAATTTGCTTACGATTGCAGCCGAGCAGAGTTTGATCGATGGTCCCCGGTGGTTGTTAGTTTCACAACGTAACAAAAGTAATAGAACTTTCTTGATAGATTGCGTACAAGAAATCTGATGACTATGGAAATTCCTCTAATTTTACTGAATCAAAAAATTATTAAATGTCTCGGAGGTCTCACTGAGTATATATGAGTATATACTAGCCTCCCTCAGGAGGACATATTATATATATATATATATATATATATATATATATATATATATATATATATATATATATATATATATATATATATATATATATATATATATATATATATATATATATATATATATAT
>DWMZ01000662.1:0-20469 GCA_018249855.1 Eueides tales michaeli | reverse complement strand
ACATATAATTGCACTTAGCTACGGATACATAGAATCTGTCACATATAAAATACCTAACAGTCCGGTGTTAATTGTGGTAGACGTTAGTTAAAATGTATTTTCTTTTTTATGTTTACGTCATGCTAGATGTTACATATATTTCATTATTTACGTATATCATGTTACATATTAATGTGATCGGCTAAGGCTTTATATAGAATTTATCCATGAATAAAGTACACTGATGAAGCTGTCATTTTTTTCATATTGCAGAGTAAGCTTGTTTGTTTAACATTGTACGGTAACTGACAAACGGCGGCACTCAATGCCGCGTTTTATCTACCACAGTGAGGAAATAAAAATAAAAATATTTGTTTACAGTCAAACTCTATCCCATTGTGCCTCGACGGCCTCAATTATTAATACTTTTATTTATTTCTTTATTAAAATAATAAACTCAAAAAATTATTGTGGTTGGTCATTTATGAGCTTAGAACATAAAAGCTTACAATACTTAGGAACAAATGTACGCTGTGGGGACGGAGCGGAGTGTCTTAACACTAGGTTCCCAAATTCTCTCTGCAGAGGGAACTTGGACTTCTAGAGTGAAGCAGAAAAAAAGATGTATGCATTCATTTTACCCATCCTCAGTGTTACATATAAATAACTAATTGACTAACATTATTTACTTATATTGTGTCGTAAAACATATTATAAATAGATACAACAATCCGAACAAATGCGTGTAATTATTGTCGACATCTCAGTTTTGCTTATAAATAACTATAGTAACCTTTAATTCGCTTTCGTGAAGTCTAAGGCCTTAAATTCTAGTAAGATCGTGACAAATACATTAAAGCGAAACCTAATATATACGAGTAGTAAACGATGCTTAATTTAAAAGTAAAACATGAGACTGTAGCAAATCCTAAATTATTTTTTTTAATTAAAATGCAGTACATAATACTATGTTATAAATTATTTATTATTAAATTAATAATTTATAACATAGTATATAATAACTATTCTATTAATTATCCTTTATTATAAGGAAGGTGTTATCTAACATAATATTATAATTTTTTCTAAGAAGCTTCATATTTTAGCTTGGTATTACGTAAATGTGTCTTTGCGGAGACGATGCCAAATGGATCACTAGTATCTAAAAAAATATCGTAGAAAATATCTTGATACTAAATATTATATCTTGCTTTGTTTTTATTTTGCTTCTCGCTGTTATTGGTACTTAGCAGGAGAGAAAAGGGAACCTGGGGAACCTAGTATTAGAGCACTAATAATTTCCCCGAGTGAGACTCGAACCCCACACCAGTCATGTTTACAGTCATAAACTTGTGCACGTGCACCACGACGGATTTAAAACATCTTATTTAAGACAAAAGCCGTAGGCATCAATCTAATATATAATATACATAAAATATATAATATTCTATTACAGTAGCACATTATATATATATATATATATTTATATTTGCACTTATACGAAAAATATAAGGCACATATACCACTTTCACCATGTTGACCTTCCGGGTTTATATAATATAACGAAGCTTATGTAACTAACGTTATACAATTCCTAGTGATAGCGAAATTCGGTAACATCTCAGTAAACCCCAAAGTGGACTTTAATTGTTTTTTTAAAATAATTCGTTATATTTAATAATAAACCAATTTAAAGAGTCAATATAACGGTTCTGTTCGTTAATTGTACGTTTGTGGTTTTAGAAAGATTGTATTATCTATTGATAATATTCTTTCTTATTTCCTTTGTAGCAATTAGCCTTCTTAGCTCTTGATTCCGTACAACACGATATTCTTAAAGATTTTGAAGGTAATGGTAATGAGCACCATAGACAAAGTAAAATAAGACTACAACACTTTTTTACTGATACACAAAGTGAAGAACACATTAAAAAAATGTAACTACATAATGGTTTGCCATCATCAATCTCAAGTGTCATGAATATGAATGTCAATAAGTAAATTAAAATGTTCATCCCTATCAACTGTACTAAAAATTAGCCAGTTTATCCTACTTTCTAAGTAATTATGTTTTATACTAGTATACATAAAAACACTGATTAATTATCCAATTAGATCGTTATTTATCTAAGAATTTATTATATATATTTTATTTCAGAATTTATGAATATTGTAAATTGAAAAGTATTAATTTTATTGAGGGCGCTTTTAAATATCACCTCCTAAGTTGTCTATGACTTGGATTTATTTGTCTTGGTTTTATTTATTAACTTGTTATTGTTATTATCACCAATTGTGAAGGCAATCTGTAAATGTCATCTCAATTTATATTTACGGTTATACAAGAAGAGATCGTATGTATTGACAAACCTCTATAGAAATTCGCTATAAGCTTGCACGTTCCACTACTACGTTTTTAGGTTTGTATTGTATAATAGGTTATCTTCACATTACACCTTCTGCCTGCCCGGGGGTAAACAAAGTATTAAGGAGCATAGTTTCCCCTTAAGACTAGACGAGAGACATGGCCATGCTCTTTTCTTTGGATTGCGTCTTGAGCGACAGAACTCAACGACCCGCTTCGTCTTTTTGCAAGAGGGTTGAAATGAAAATATGAAATATTTCATTCCCCCGAGTGAGATCGAACCTACAATTGTCCCACATTTGTTACAGATACATGCTTGTGCCTTTGCGCCTCGACGGCGATAATTAATAAGTATATATATTGTTTTGATAGTATTCACGGAGTAGTATACAAAGGTATCCTCAATTTTTTTTCTTAAAAAAAATGTCAATTTTTCATACTTACGTTGACTTTATATTTTACAAATATAATATATATCACATAATTGATTCAGAATATTTAGCTTACGATAATAGATGTATCTCAAGACTGCTGTAAGATACATAAAAAATGTGTTCGTAATTTCAGACGAAAAACATTATCTCGTTAAAAAAAATCATTGAAAGCCACATAAGTATATATGCTACATATATACTTATGTTTATAATACACGAGTTATTAGCGTCAATAACTTCCTCCTTGCTATTGTATTCACTACTTTCTTGTTCTAATAAATATTTCACTTTTAAGACAATATATATAAACATTAAAAACAAAAAATTTAATTAATAAAAAAATTGTATCAATTTTCTCGAAATAAATATTATAAATGAACGTAACGTTTTTATTTATTAACCAGTTTAAAAAAAACTAAATATCAAGGGATGATTACCAAAATATAATAGTGGAAACTACATTAAAATATGACTAGCCGTTCATTATTTCGGGCCCTACTATATTAATAAACGTCCCATGTAACCCTCTTTAAAATGGCTTCTATGACTGACAGTGATCAGCTACAGATTTATTATGAGTATAGATAAAATGAATATATATACTAGCAGTATCTCTTGTTTTTTAAAACAAAACTTTAGTCACTCTCAATAATAAATAAATAACATTTGCATTATAAGGCAATTTGTTGCCAATTACAAGAACTAGGTATGCCATTTATATGATTATTGTTGGCGAGGTTGATTGCGTCTCGTTTCCTTGTTTCGTCTTCTATAGTACACTCGTAAGGAATATATTATAGGAAACCTAGACAAATATTTGTTTTTAACAATTGTATTTAATTAATAGCTTTTATTTATTATGCGCAATGCAGTAATAATAATCTCATTCTTCTTTAATTATATATTATCAGCAAATAACGAATCGACTACCGATTGTTCATTTACCGTCTATATTTGTAATAACCAGACAAAAAATGTGATTGCATAAAAAGTATGTAAAAACTAATAAGCCCTATAATTTCTTAGGATTAAAAATCTATTTATATTTACTTTAGCCTGGCATTATTGTCTTATTCAGTAAAAATATCCGATAGAATTAGTAGCAAGGATGGTTTTTTTCAGCTGTACCGTATTCTGCACATAGTTCCATTACGCATTTTGCGCCAAATTAAAGCACAACAACAACTTTGTAGTTTTCTACTTCCAAGTCATATTTTAGCATCAAAATAAACACAAAATATACTTATCAGGATAATAAAATTTGAATTAAATATAAATTAATTTAAATAATATTAATGTAACGTGGTAGTATCGATGAGTTTAATGTTCAACTGACACGGTCGCCATACCGCCCTAGCTAAACAAAAGAACTAAAGAATGCGAAATTGTTTAGGCAACATTAATGTAATCCTAACAAAAGAAAAGAAAATTTGTTCCTCATTTCCCGCCTGATTTTTTAAAAAACAAAAATGATTCTGCATCCAAATGTGATCAATCCACCACAATCATCTATATCGTTTACAGTTTTATATAAACATTTAATTTGAACGTAAAACTTATTTTATACTGTAGTGCTATTCAATTGATAATTAATTATACGTAAGCCGATTACGTTACTCATCATTGATACATAGAACTAAGAAACATCTATACTTACATGTACTTATGTAATCGACTTGAATATTAATGCACACATTTTTTATAACATTCTTGTTAATAAATAAAATAAAGTACAAAAAAATATTTCGGCTTCACCCTGTATCCCGCACATGGCAGGGTAGGCAGAGGGAACTTAGGAACCTAGTGTTAAGACACTCCGTTCCACTTCCGTTCTCCACTTTCCGCCGCGCAATTCCTGGGTGGCGGAACTCAACACCGCATTTTTGCCTTGTTACTAGAACGAAAACGTTAAATATTAAAATTGAAAATATGATATATTTAATTTCCTCGAGTGGATATCGTACCCACAACCTGTCGGTTACAGTCACAAGCTTGTGCCGTTTCATTCATAAATTAAATTGAGTGTATTGTAATATGTAGTTTTATTGTAACTGTTTTATGGCTACGATGGAATAGCGTCGCGCCGTTTTATAAGACAGCAAGGCAATTCCAATTGTATACAATTATGTTAAATACGATAAATTATCACGTCACATAATCTTGCAATGTATAAAATTGACATCTTTGTTCTTGTTATTTCCTATAATATTATAGTTTAAAATAGTTATAAGCATAATATTGTATACATTCCCTGTCGGCCATTTTTTTAAGCGGACTTAAAAATAGTATATTATGTTATTATTGAATTTCTCTAATATTTGGGTGTGTTTATATGTTTGGAACCTAATTTATTTACCTCACTTTACTTACTTAGTGTACGTTTCTTTGTTTCTTTTAGTCCACAATTTATACAAACAAATTAACTGCATCATATCAAGATGATGTATTAAGATTTAAATCAAGTACTCCACTCAACTTAGAACGCAGAGAACAAAGATTTTTTTTTAAAAAAAATCTGCAATTTCTATAGCTTTAATAACAATTATTACTAAAGACCTACTTTCGAATAACTATTGACACTTAATCTATGAATCCTTATGTCCATATACTTGTTGTTACATTTTGTTAATAATCTTGGAGATGCCGATATCCTAACTAACGTAGACTAGAGAGAAGATAGGCCTACACCAACAGATAGTTTCTTTTTTATTTTTAATGAATTATGTGAAATGAAAATATTGTGGTATGTATAAATATGGTGGTGACACACTGTACCTAATAACCTCGAAGACGTTGAATTTTGTATGACCCACAATTTTTTTAAAAGATATCTGATATGGCGTATCTGATACCCGATATTCCTTAAAATATTCAAATAAAGTTGTTGCTAAAAATGTGACAATTTTTCTGTAAATACGATATTTTTTTCACACATCACACATTTGAGAAAATAAAGAAATCACAACAATTTTAATTTCTTTACACTAGTAGAAACTTGGGAACCTAGTGTTAAGACACTCCGTTGTCATTAAGATTAATTAATTCTCCATTTTCCGCCGAATTTGAATCACTACGTGTTGAGTGGCGAATGTAACGCCCCGATTTGGCTTGTTACCAGTGCCAAGAAATAGAAATATTAAATATATCATTTCCTCGAGTGGAGATCGAACTACAACCAATTAAGTAGTTTACCAAGTAAATAGTTTACTGTCATTGCGCTACAATATGCTTTCATCGAATTTGTATGTGAAATTGAACAATTTACTTAATTAAAAAAACATTATAAAATTAATTCACTAAAATATTTGCTTCTAACTTATGTAGCGTAGGATGAATAAATCGGTCTTTCTGTTGCAATTTTTATAAGAATGTTACAATATAGTACAATTATAAATTTTTCCCTAAACAAAAATCTCGCAAGCCCAAAAGTAGCCAAAATTTTGGAATAACATTGTAAAAGTTAATTTTTAATGAAATTGAAACTAGAGGAGATTAATTCGATTATACGTTTTGCAGGTTAGATACTCGATTGTTTATCAATCGATTTTGAATACATTTTGCTATATGTTCTTTTACTTACGAAAATTTCCAAATTAATTTATCACTTTTTTGAAAATGTCATAAATTTATTAGTTTGATAGTAAATGTTTTATTATAAAATAAAAATTAAAATGCTTGTATCTTACTTAAAAAAATAACTAACTTAAAACTAACTTAACAACTTATTATTATTAACTTTAAGTTTAACAGTACTAACATAAATTGAGTTTTAAAACGGCGAATTTGGGGTGTTAAAAGATGATTGAAGTGTCATATTAGTTAATTTAATAAGAGCAAAAGAATTAATTTATTGTGCAAAAAAGTGTTTGAAATTGTAGTGAAAAACCTACTAAACCTAGCTTCGATATATTTTTTAATGGAAAAGAAACGGCAAACGGGTGTGCGGGTCATCTGATGGTAAGTGATCACCGCCGCCCACGGCCCCTTGTAGCACTAGAGGAGCTAAAGGAGCGTTGCCGATCTGTAAGGTGGATGGGCACCGGGGCAACTACTTAACGCCCGTTTTAAATGCCGGGGGTGGTAATAATCTGGTGGAGACTGCCCATGCGTGTTGCTATTGCTGACAACGTGACTCTACCACACGTACTTTAGTCGCCTCTTAGGACACCATCAGTGATCCTATTCTAAGTCGGCGCGGATGTTCCCATCGATGACCACAAATTGATTTTACATTTACATATGATTAGATATTCCAATTCATAGCTTTCATACTCTGTGTGTCTAAAGTCACGTATACCAGAACACTATGCAGTTACAATAAATTAAATGATATCAATTGTTTATTAGATGCATTCTAATAAAATGTATAAGTAGTAAGTATCAAGGTGAATCTCTTATTAGATGTTGTCATTCCTATATGACTCTACTATGTGACATAAGGCCGCTAACTTACTAGGAAGTATTGACTGTAGAGACTGTATCTTATAATTGATTATACATTACTATCATTTAAAGTTAGACAAAGAAAGAAAAATATATATAATGGCAAAGATGCAGATATAGATTCAATAATCATTATCAAAAAAAGGCATGATATCTATTTATAACCTAAGAGCTCGAGATTTTCTGTGAGATGTTCTTACACTTGCTGTACAATATGTATACTATAATATGCTAACTGAATATTAAATATCATACTAAAATTAGTGAAATACATACAAAAGAAATGAAAAATAAAGATAATCTTCTATCCACAAGTTTTCCCCTTCAAAAAGTTAATAAATCTTTTAGGAAGTATCAAGTAATACCTATACGTTCATTCGAAGTCTTAAAAGAGCACTTCTAAATCTTCCAATGCGAAAAAAAACACTTGACACTAGCTAGCGAGCTGGTGAATAGTTTTTTTTTCAGTCTGACGCTTTGCCCAAACATGGCAGAGATGGCGGAGGGAACCTAATGTTAAGACACTCCGTATTGTTCCTATTTTCCGTGGAAATTGAGGCATTGCGTGATGAATGGGGAAACTCAACGCTGCGCTTTGCTTTGTTACTAGAGCGAAGAAATGAACATTTATTAAATAATTACATTTCGTCGAGTCCTGTGAATAGGGGAACACGGGGGAATGAGCGCCACTTAAGAAAAAACTCCCATACCTTTTGAATAAGTGATGTTATTAATAAAATCTTTTATTGTTTTTACAGTATAACTAATCAAGTTTATCTTATTATTACAGAAATTAAGAATCAAAACAAATAAAAACATTTATATTCATTTGTAACAAAAGTAACATTGGCTCCCATTCCCCGAGAGTATGGGGTAATTAGAACCAGAGATAGGGGTAATGAGATCTACCGGGGCAATGGTAACCAGAAAAAGAGTATGTAACAAAAATCATATAATCATAAAAATCATATACACTTATAACACAGTATGTGCCTATAATTTGTCTGTGAAACCTAATTATATTATATTATCCTTAAGGAATATGCAAAACTAGCCTTGAAAATACAAAAGAATAATCACTTATTGTCTGGTATAAAAATCACAAATATAATCTTTCGTGAAATCGCTTCCTAAACATTGAGTGGGTGCCCACTCCCTACAGGACCTACGTCTATACCACATTTCATTCGATTTACTAGTTTTACAACAAATCACATGTTGGCATACATGAACAATGTCGCTACTATTGCTATCGAAGATATTTTGGATATTGACTGATACATCTGATAAGCTAGTATAGTCTTTAAATAGGATTTTTTTAGCTCCATCATATTCTTTGTTAAAACTTTTTTCAAAAAGATAAAATATCAACATATGAATTAAGTGATCAGCTAGAATTCGTTATAGGGCTGAAGAGAACAGTTTGGTTTTCTTCCGAGACAAGGATTTGATTGTTCTAATTTATGATGTCTCTTTCACGAAGTACTTTTGCAATATCTTTTTTGCAAAGTAGTGCAAATTCTTGGGATGCTTTATGCATAGAATTCTCAATATCATTAACTCTCTTGATAACACGGTCTAGAGCAATCAAATTCCATTGACACTCCATAATTCTGTCCTGTTTTCGACGCATCTGAAAAACGAAACAAAAGGAATGATATGGGATAATGAAAGCCATGCAACTACAACTACCCCAAATGCTCATTTTAAAATTTTCACATAATTATCAAAATACTGTTAGTTATTAACATCAATGGATCTTTCTATGTTAATTTGTAATGATAAATATACAATTAAGAACAAGAAATACTTACAATAAAATAATTTTAATACTCACAATTTGTCCTTAAAAATCATAAAAGAATACGGACCGTTTGTACAAAAAAAGCTTACTAACGCGTGATGAGAGGAGTCACACGTACACCTTTTGCGTCTTTCTATCTTATGTAGAAAGAAAACAGGATCTAACTCGTTCAGATATACGTAAACTAAAGTAGTTCTCATTGCCCCGTGGCTTCGATTCCCCCGTGCTCCCCTACACACTTTTCGTGTTTACAGTCACGCGCTTGTGCCTGTGTGCTACCACATGTTACGAGTAATAGTTTTATGATAATATATTATTGTACATTTGAATTCAAATATCAGGGAGGTGTCTAACCTTACTTGCTTGGCCTAAACCGGTTTATACAGATTTTCCCTGCACCGCTGTACTTTCAGCAGCATCACATAGCAATGAAAAAGAAAAAGAAAATCATAGCCACAATGCTATTCTTAATCATGTATTGGAAATATTAATTATAACTCAAACGCTACAACAAACAAGAGTAAAAAATCGATATAATTTTTGCTTGCATTCGAATTTCTAATAATATACTTTATTTTTTAAAAGCTTTCTGGCTCTCTTTTTAGAACACACTAAGAAAGTCTATGGTATTAGCTTCGTACGAATAAAACATCAATCTAATTTCATAATAGAGTTTATTAGAATATATAACAATTTTTTTGTATACACGTACATTTATATTCACTTTCTAATCTCTAATAATAAATGTGGATAGAACGTCGACGTATTACTATAATAACGATAATTGCCTCTGGCCTGTAGCTATTTTGTTATATCACAAGGTGTTTTTGCAGGTACTGTTTAAATAAGTGCTAATCTTATAATTTAGTACCTTTATAAGTTCTTAATAGACCCTTGTGTGCAATATTTATAGGTATATTTAAATGTTTAATATTTATATTTTTTATCCTACGATTATTACAAATATGCAAGTATGTAAGGATGTTTGTTCCACTTTCACGCAAATACCAAGCCACTTAACGGGTAAATATATTTTTTTTTTGTGTGAAATATAAAATACATTTTTTTCTTTATTTCTTTATTTCACATTTCGCACTGCATCCCGTTTGTGGCATAGACAGAGGGAACTTGAGAATCTAGTTTTAAAACACTCCTTTCCGACCCCACTAATTATTTTTAAAAAAGCAAATTAAAATTGTTGTGTGGTTAAAAAAGTTTGACTGACACGTAATTCATAAAAATTACATTTTAGAAATAATGATATTGGATTTTTTTTTCTGACCACTGAATAGTCTAGTTAGTCTAGTTAGTCTAGTTAGTCTAGTTAGTCTAGATAGTCTAAAAAATGAAAGTCGGATTTTTTTGGCAACATTATACATGAGAGAAATTAGGTCAAATTAAAAAAATATGTTTATTGGCTTCATATGATGTTATTCCAAGCTGTCCGACCATGTAACAGAAACAGCGCTTACGTTTCCACAGTTAATTAATAAAAATTAAAATAGATATAATTATGTTTTTTATAAAGATCACTTGCGTGTAAACCTTTTGTACAGTAAGAAAAATGTTCTATACAAAAGTAAATTATAAACTATTTTTACCGTTTAAAAGTATTAAGAAAATAGTTAGGAAAGAACAATGTATATTTAAAAAACGTATAAAAAATGGGGCATGCTTTAAACCGTCGTCTCTTGGAAATCGTCCAAGCGCTCTGAACAACCAAGCCATACGTTTTCATCAAGCAACATCGATTTTTTTTCTTTTTAACGTACAGTTCCTTAGAGACAAAGTCACACCAGGACACGATGGCTTCTTAAATATTTATTTTAGCGATTTATATATAATAACAATATCTTTTTATTCTATAATTTAAGAATTTATGATTATTGAGAATGTTAGCCGTACCTTTTATTAAGTGTTTATCTGTCTTAATAGAAGCTCAGTTTATTTTTTATGTTAACATAATGCCAAATAAAAGCACAGATATAGATAAAACTGTACGTATATATAAAAAATGATTAAAAAAAAGACGTCCCGCTGAGTTTCTTGCGCCGATTCTTCTCAGGTGTGAGGCAGTAACTTTAATCAACCAGTGGTAAATTATTTGACGTTCAAAAATTAAACTTATCTTCTTATTTTGAATAAAATATTTAATTTTGAATGTTAATTTGAAAGTAAAGTGTGTATCGTTATGCGATGCTTCGTATTGTACATAGTGGAAAAACAACAGCTAATAATTTATAAAACACTAATGATTTATTTTCTAATTGACTCATTTTAATAGCAATGTTAAGATTTATAATCAGCTAAATACCGTCATATAAGATTACAGGCATTGTTAGTGATACATATTTATTAATAAAAAAACAGTATGCGGTTTGCGGTTTTGTTTAATAGAACAGAATAAACACGTTCCATCCATAAATAATTCAGCCATAAATAAAATGCATGTAAATTAATCTGTATTTTACTTTATAGTTTAGCATTTGAAACCTAGTATAAGAAATTAATTACTCGTAAGTTATTGCTAGATGGTACGAGGCTAATAGTGGCGCAGGGGCGCAAGCATATGACTGTAAACGCGACAGGTTGTGAGTTTGATCTCCACTCGAGGACATTAAATATTTAATGTTTTCAATGTAAATAACTCATTTATACGGTCTCTGCAATGCTCTATGCGGTAACAATGCAAAGCGCGGCCATTGAGCTTCGCCACTTAACATGCAAATTTGGCGGAAAGTGGGGAACGGAACGGAGTGTCTTAACAATATGTTAGCAAGTTCCCTCTGACTACTCTGCGATGTGCGGGACCCCACAGCGTGAAGCTAAGTGAGCAAAAAGGTATAATAGCAGACATATAGGTTAATTTTCAGCTTTCTGAAGATTAGTCTATATTTATTTATTAAGCCTGTATCCAGCGCATGGTAACATGGTAGGCAGAGAAAACTTAAGAACCTTATTTTAAGACAGTTCGTATTAGGATATCTGCTCCCCATTTTTTTTCCGAATTAAGGAATTGCGTGTTTAATTACAAAATTCAGCGCCGCATATTATCTGATGGTCAGAGCAAGGAAATGAAAATATTTTTTTTATTGTATTAATGTAGTCATTTCTAGATAAGTATTCATAGATACTTATTAAGCTTTCCAATTTAATAAAAATATTGTTACTTTTATTGAATAACTTTAATTTGCTAAGACAGATAATAGAAGTTAATCTAAGTGGTACTGAACGATTATACGCTATTGTTTTATATTCCCTCTCTCTCTCTGTCTCTCAGCTTCACGCTGTATCCCGCACATGGCAGGGTAGGCAGAGGGAACTTGAGAACCCAGTGTTAAGACACTTCGTTTCACTTCCACTTTCCGCCGAATTTGAAGCATTGCGTGTTGAGTGGCGGAACTTAACGCCGCGCTTTTGACTTATTACTAGAGCGAGGAAATGAAACATTAAATATTTAAATTGAAAATATTAAATATTTCATCTCTTCGAGTGGGAATCGAACCTACAACCTGTCGGTTGCAGTCACACGCCGCTGCCGCCGCTGTGCCGCTGCGCTACAACAGGCCTCTATAAGATACAAATATAAATATAAATGTATATTCAATATTTTTTTACATTTAAAAAAATGAAGAAAGCAATTGAAAGTAAAACACAGATGATTATTTTTTTTTAAATATAAGAAAGCTAAGCCAAAGAGCATAGCAATCAAAATAATATGATATAGTCATATTATTTTGATTATGATAAATAATTGATATTGGTTCAATGTTATTCACGAATCAGAATAACTGTCGTTCAATGTCAAGAGTAAACTAAGAAAAGGCGGTCACAAAAACGTGAATAGGCGTTACGTTTACTTCCTAGTCTTAGTTTCTTTATCTACGTACATTAGTCCGAATTTGTTATGTCGTAGTCGACAAAATTAACACTTTATATGATTGTAAATTAATTATGTAAGTATATTTACATGTAGCGTAATTATAGCTAATGTGTACTGGTGACCCCAAAGACAGCTTCAGGACGTAATATTGTCCCAAAGAAAAGGAAGGAAAGCATTCTAAAAAAACAAATGTTTTCCAGTTAAATTCGTTATATTGTTATATGCAGCCGTATACGTGCCATAACACTATAGTTAAAACTGTATCGTCCGTCTTCTGCCAAAAAGTTGGTCAAGTTAGTAATAGATATTGTCCAATTTTAGAATAAGCTTATAACTTACTTATTTACTTATCTTATCTTCACGCTATATCCCTAGCGGGGTAGATAGAGACAATGCAGGGCCAAGCGCTACGGTCTCGGCATACCTCTTTCGCCTCGTTCACTGTCATCAACCTCTTCATATATGCACTCCGGGGGTCCTCATGCTTTTTACGTGATCCTCCTACAGTATTGTAGATAGTGTGTTTTCGAAGGTCAACCGAGGTCTCTACCTCCCTCCCTTACCACTCACTTTTCCTTCGTAAATCTTTTTTACCACTCTTTCATCAGTCATTCGCTCGACATGCCAAAACCACCTGAGCACGTTTTACTTCATTCTCACTGTAACATTCACGCTAGTACCTACCATTCTGTGTATCTCTTTATTGGGTATGCGATCAGCTAAGCTGACTCCGCATATCCTACGAAGAGATCGCATCTCCACAGTATTCATCTTTCTTACATTCTTCTTCTGAAATATCCACGTTTTGCTGCCGTACAACAGCATCGGTACCAATACTGCATTGTGTACGGACAAACTCGCAACTTTGTTGACTTTTC
The DNA here is from genome assembly GCA_018249855.1 of Eueides tales michaeli. Taxonomy (NCBI): domain Eukaryota; kingdom Metazoa; phylum Arthropoda; class Insecta; order Lepidoptera; family Nymphalidae; genus Eueides; species Eueides tales. The sequence continues at coordinate 6,683 of DWMZ01000662.1, read as the reverse complement.
TTAGTCTTAAATGTGCAGTCAAGGCACCGTTAACTCTGCTACCGGCAGCAATACACCTTTCCACATCCATTTTGTATCTTCCGTCTCTCTTAAACATACCTCCCAGATATACTACCTCATTCACTTGTTCTAATATCTTATCATTTACGCCGATCTTGCATTCCGTTCTTTCTTCATTTCTTTCAAATATCAGAACCTTTGTCTTATTCGCACTCAGCCTCAGAAGCTTATAGCAGCGTTTGTTAAATGCTGGTATTTAACTAAATTAAATTATCACTAGGTTTTCCTGTGGAAGTTAAGTAAATGTGGAAGATAAGTAAATAGAAAAAGTATAGATTAAAGCTCACGTTGCACGTATTTGCACTCGAAGTTTAAATATTCCAGCAATTGAAATTACAGTCTACAAAGATGGAGTATAAGCAATCTTTAGTGTGCAACGATGGCGTCCACTATTGCAACACAATAATTTATTAAATCCTTTAACATGTAAACATACATTTTGCGGTTATTTATTTGAATTTCGTAAAATAACCGCGGGTGGCTTCTTGCGGCTAGTGCAAATAATTCAATATTTTTATATTTGTTTAACAGCTATCATCCGCCGTTGGTAAGAAGAAGACTTTAGTGCATACATATTTGTATATGTAAGATATAACAGATTTATTGACAACCAACTTTAATACTTTATTGTATGTCGGCCGTTACAAGTAATTCCATGACATATATGTATACAGTGGTCATATTTTTTCTATACATTATATTACATATCATTTTGTAAGTGTCAGCAATAAAATGTCATTAAAATAATAAGGTTATGTAAACCATTGTACTGCTCAAACGATTAAATATAGCAGTGTTTATTTAAATTCGTACTCGTGTTAACGCACTTATTAAAATGGCGATAATGTTACTTTGATATCGTAGTATATATAATTGACACCTCTCCTGATCGAGGTATTTTTCAAGTCACGTGTGTTTTTTAAGTTTCACGCTGTAAAACTCAAAGGGAACGGAACTCGCTTGCCTTGTTCTAGAGAAATGAAAATATTAAATAATTTATTTCTTCAAGCGAGGATCGAACACACAGCCTGCCGGCCTCTGAACTGCCGCATAAATATAAAATAAAAATATTATTTATGCTTAAAATAATCAGTATAAGCCTTATTTAAATTAAATATGTATAAGTATATAGTAAAATTAAGATTATGTCAAATAATTTATTGTATAATAATTTTTATATTATAATAAAAATTGACGTTCTTTATATAGCAATTTATTATTTAATCTGCTGATACACTGAAAATGGATACACGCAAAGGTTGAAGGGTTAAACGTCATCTTAATTTTTACATGTAAATTATATTTTTAATTTATTTATGTTAAAAATATACATTTTATTCCATTTCAATATATTTATCATAAAATTGGTAAAAATTGGTATTGGTAATATAGTAAATTATTAAAAATAAATTGCAATAGAAACTGGCACTACTAAAATAATTTTGTAACGTACTGGTAATTGTTGGATGTATAGATACGACATTTATCAATTGTTATAAAATATTGCTTACTGTTATATCTCAGATCTCTTGTCTCAATCGATCAACACTTAAGATAATAATTTAAGAATTAACGCAATCAAAGTTTATCTATTTAATTTAATTTAAGAGCAACGCTTGCAAAGACAACTTTCTGACATACTTCATTTCTTACTTTGCGTCTACTTATTTTTTTAAATCTTTATAATATTTATAAATTTGTACAAATAAAGTATGTACATTCAGCTTCACGCTGTATCCTTCAAATGGCACGGCAGGCAGAGGGAACTTGGGAACCTAGTGTTTAGACACTCCGTTTCGATCCGTTCCCTGCTTTCCGCCGCATTTGAGGCATTGCGTGTAGCGTGGCGGAACTCAACGCCGCGCTTTGCCTTCATTCCAGAGCGAAAAAATGAAATTTTGAAATATTTCAAGTGAAAATTTTAAATAATTCATTTTCACAAATGAGAATCGAACCCAGAAACTGTCGCTTTTACAGCTTTTGTTGATATATTTTTTATCTTTAAATAGAATATAATGAAACGTAAACTTGATTCAGCCAGTAACTTTAAAAGGAGTAAGAACGTACGAGCGATGTGTAACAAGATAAGTAGTTATGCAGGACACGTCTTACAATTCTAGCTATAAGATTTTTATCATAAGTAATTGCATTTATTTGTTTACACAGGAAATAATTAATTTATACTTACTGATTTAAAAAAATATATATCTATTAAAAATGTGTTGATAGCAAAATTAAAAAGTCTTGTACTTTTCAATGTGTACGTATAAAATTTAAGCAATATTATTATTATCCTTAAGGCCATCATGGTACAGCGACAAAACGTGTAGTTGAAAGTGCAGCTTTTGTGAGTACGATTCCCGTTCAAAGAAATGAAATATTTTCAATTCCTTGCTGGCTTAACACTACTAAGCGCAACGTTGTGTACTGCAATTCGAAATGCGATGTCTAAAAATTTGATGGAAAGTGAAGAGTTTTGGCACTAAAATCTAGTGTCAGAACTCTTCACTTTCCATCCAACCTTTGCCAACTACTATCATCCTTTGCCAACTACTGTTATGCAGGAAGAAACGTAAACCATGTGAGTATAAATTAATTAATATGAATTTATATATAACGTTTTTATTACGCAGCAGACACACGTTTCAACGCACGTGATAGTTGTACGCGTAAGTTTCATTTGTGTCGGGATAGGATCATTCAAGTATTTAGAGTAGATGAAGATTAGAAAAATGATAGACTGATATATTAATTCGGCTTTACTTTAGAAGACTGGCGATTTATTTTTAGTCATCAAAACATATTTTATTCTAGTTCTGTACCATATTCATAATTATGTCTTATATATCGGCATATAACAAGCATTCTAAAGAAGTTAAAATTACTTTTGTCTAACAATCTAACAAATTGTATTAAGAAAATTCATTGATTTAAACAGAAAGCATTGTACGCTTTAAATGGTAAAAATAGGTAAAATTAACATTATTAGTAAGGAAGATTTTTATTTATAAATAATAGTATTCAGTGCCTTAGTAATTAAAAATAAAAAACCTTTTTGGAAAACGTGTAAAAATTGAAAGTAGCAGGTTTTAAATTCGCGCTTCGTGGAATCTGTGGAAGAGCCGGCTTAAATCTTTCAAAACTTTTTTCTTTCAAAGTGTGGATTAACCCTTTAAAAACTGTAAAAATTCTAAATTTATAATTATTCAATTCCGTGACACCCGGAGCTTTTTGAAGTTGTTAAGTTTGGCTTCGTCCCAACACTTTGTATTTAAATTTAAACAAAGATATAAATATTTATAATATGAACTAATAAAAAATTACCGTTTGTGTACAGAAAAACAAACAAAAGACTGTCTCAGTAAAAAAAAAACTAACTGTAATTAGTTTGTATGACACAAATGTCTTAAATAAATAAAAGTTGTTTGCATTCATATCTTTTGTCTGTTATTTTTATATATTATATCAAATGTTAAATTAAGGTTACTAATGTACACATAACTGTAAATAATAAGAAAAAATACATTTCTAATAAATATACTCTTAAACTTGACTCAATATATAAGTAAATAAGAAAGCGCTTTATGGTCCTTCAACCTCAATGGTTACTCAGGCTAACCTGTTAACCCCGACATTATTTTTACCGTTAGACAAAACAATAAGAAAATGTTGAAGAAAGTTGAAGCTTATTTATTTTTTTGTAAATATTTGTTACTTCCAACAAAAACTACGTATTTTAATTATAATTATAGAATTTAAAATTCAGAATAAAATCAACATTTATAATAATGAATTTATTAGTAATGTCAAATGAAATACATATATTATAAAATTTTTGTATCTATATTTATATAAACAATAAATATAATATCTCTTTGTATTTTCTTTTTAGTTTCGATGAAAAAGGAGTATATTTTCTATTAAAAATATTTTTTTTATTGCTTTCAATTTTTAGTACCTTGAATTGTTTTTCTAAAATTTAATACCTTGACGTGAGGAGGCCCTAAGTGGCGCAAGGCCACAGGCGTGCCACTACTGACGCTACGCTACTACTAGTTGTGGATTCGATTCCAAATTGAGGGAACTAAAATATTAAGCAAATATATTTTTATTTCCTTATTTTAGTAACGATGAGGCAAAGCGTGGCGTCGAGTTGTGCCACTCAACACTCAATGCCTCAAAAGCTCAGCTTTAAAAGTTCCTAGGTTCCCTCAGCCTACCATGATATATACATATAAGCTAATAAAATTAAAACAACACTTAGCTGTTTAATTTGTTAATATTATTCAACTTACCTCATTATAAATTAAAACTTTTATGATTATAATATTATTTATTAAATATTTTTTTAAATTAGAAAAATTATTAAATACAAAATTATTGGACAACTTCTAACGGTTTCACACCAATCTCCGCAGCTATTTTCTTGTAAGACTTAACTTGAGACTCTGGATACATTATCGTGCCTCTGTTTTTAGTTATTTTTTCATTATTTCGCTCTTTATCGCCTGGAGCTAGTACCGGAAGTGAAGGGTCAACCTGAGAGAAGGAGATTAAAAGTTATATTTTGAACGCCTGGCTTATTGAAATATTGAACGGTTTCCAAGAGGCGCAGGTTCAAGTGTGAAATAATACTTTAAAAATAGTAAAAATATAAAAAAAATAATATATTTGACGAATTGCATTTTCACAATGCCTCAAATTCGGCGGAAAATGGGGAAGGGAATGTCTTTAAACTAGGTTTCCAAATTTCCTCTACCTACCCTGCCGTGAGTGGGATACAGCGTGTATAATAAGTAGTACAAAGATCCTATTTTCTTCATGAAGTAAAAAATGTATATACATCGGCATATACGCGTAGGTATACAAATACAAAAGTGTCTACTTAGTGCAATTCGTCACACAACAATTTATCTTTATAAATTATGTTCTGTCAGTAAGAATGGTTGTACATGTGTGACCTTGTCAAAATAGTATCTATAATGTAAATTAATGGTTGTCACCAAACGTGGTATGTCACTAAGGAAAGAAAGGTATAGTAAAGTCAAAGTAGAGAAGAAATACATACAAAAGTTGGTACGCTTACTATTTTACAAACGTTATTACGCTTATTTACAGGAGAATATTATTTAATTGAAGTCATTGTGGCGTGGAAGGAAAATTAGGTCTTTGTGAATTCGATTCCCGACTCGTGATAAAGAAGACAAAGCGCGTCGTTTAGTTCCACTACTAAACGAGTAAACAAGTATTGACATAGTTCTCTATGCCTGCCCTGATAGCTGCGGGATAATGTATTATAGGGCTTTATGAAAATTTAAACATAGATATTTTTAAAAAAATCACGTCAAAATAAAGATACTCGTATGTATGAATAAAATTGCAATACGCACTTGAGTGTGAGCCAAAAGAAAGCTGCATTCACGGCACCGTACTATTAACACCGTTACACTAACAGGATTTGTTTTTATTTTAACACACTTTATATTATACATATTTAAAGTATATGTTTGTGGTAATTTAAACTTAGATTATTAAGGTCAGCAGTTACTTTCTAGTTTTTTTAATTATATGTTTAAGACTTAGTATATCATTAATTAGGTATTTAAAAGTAATTCAATTCATATTTAAATTTAAAAAATAAAATTAAAATAATCGATGTTAATCATCGGTATATTATCATTTCTTCATTATGCGGAAAAAATTTGCTAACGTAATTATAAATGCTTTGGAGTGTTATACTGAAAATATATTTATACAGACGGTTCATACTTGTATATTTGAGTTATTTTGTATAATTATATTGCTTTATATCACGAACCAAACATACATAACAGTGCATAATTTAATACGTTTCTAGCTTCAAACTTTGTCTAGTGCAAAGATAATCTTTCCCCATTTTCTGTAGAATTTTCAAGAATGGCGGTACTCTATAATTACTTGCCTTATTTTATAAGATGCAGTTACGCCTAGATAAACAAGTAGGTAAGTATAGCATTATATGCTCACCGGTTCCAAATTTCTCCAATGATTTAAGCAGTCTGAAATTCTATCTTTAAAGCCAGGGGCAAAGCAGCTAGGATCAACAACCACGAAACATTGCCCTAGATTTGGCGCCTCAGTTTGGGTGTGGGACCATGTTGGTACATTGTGTGTTGCACGAGATCCTGAAAAATAGGTTAAGTAATTAAATAAAAAGAATAGTATATTAAAATTAAAATACTTAATAAAATAACCAAGAATTTAATAAAATAATGTACTTAACTCATAGTGGAACAGTACTCTATAAACTGACGGATGAATAGATAACTGTAATTATTGGAGGTTCGACACTCATTTGAAAGAATTTTGTAGAGCGGCAAATCCGACAGAATTAGGAGAACGAAGTGACTCAACATTAGCTTTCATTAACTTGACAATATTATATGACTTTCAAACCTTGGAAAAATATTAAATACTTATACCTGAAAGTCCACTGCAAAATACTTCAACCAATGCACTAAGCGCATATCCCTTGTAACCGCTTGTTTTCTCAAAACCTCCTAAAGGCAACAACCGCGCTGTGTCGAACGCCTAAAAAAATTAAAAGCAATGCGCCTTATATTTGGTGCCTGAATTAATTTCTT
>DWMZ01000661.1:0-20474 GCA_018249855.1 Eueides tales michaeli | reverse complement strand
GGGTGTAGAGTTTGCAAGAAAATGTTTCTTAATCCTAATTATATAAACGGATTTATTAGATTGTTATTTGACTTTTTAGAGAGTACCCTAAGCCATGATTTAAGAATTTTCAGTCGTTCTACGTCGTCGTCTACTCCCTAATATTATCAAGTCTTTTTAAATGTTCGTTTAGTTTTAAGTGATTTTTGTGTCAGAATGTTCGAAATTTAAATATAATATATATTTTTCTGTGAGTGTAAAATGTACATTTGTATAAGACTTGTATATCATTGATTTGAATAGCGACTGCTTCGTCAATGGGAACGTATAGTTAAGAGAACGCGGTCAGAGCTCAGACGGTTTTGACAAGTTGCTGTTTCAAATCCCATTTCGTTATTTTTTTTTATATTTTTTACGTTTTCTAAATATGTATTTCGAAGCATTATTATTATGTGCCACTGTATTTTAAGAGACGGATCTTAACCGATCACTTTATCAAATCAGGCGAGAATTACAAATATATTTTACATATAGAAAATCTTAAGAGTAATATTTTTTTGACCAAAAACTGTAGTAAACAACTATATAAAAAAGCTGCGTTTTGGTAATAATTTTATATCTGTATGTTACCACAACTTTTACTTAGGTACTTAGCGCAAGTTAGAGCACTACAGAGCACTCATTTAAGACTATGAACATTTTCATGTTGAAATAATAGTTTCGCTCAGTCTCGTAAGGCCTTAGTACTGTTGCTCTCACACCCAGTGCACTTTTAATGCCTTTATGTTTATTATTTTCTGTGTACAAGATTTTTTTGGAGATTTTGTATGCTTTTCCTATCTATGTTTGTGTTTTGTAATATAAAAGAATTTTTTATATTTATTTTTTTTGTTGGTGTAAGCTCTTGGGATTCCGGTTTTGTAATTCTCAAACCTATGAATATTGAATAATTCATTACAATTTCAATAAATTTAAATTGTTTTTCTTTAAATAAAAATATTACTACTTATTTGGAAACTGTCTGTTACACACAAACTCAATGGTAATGAGTTCGAATTCTATTAAAGTATTCTTGATAAGTTTTGCTCAATACGTAACACCTCGAAAATTGGTGAAGAGAGTTTCTTAACACTACGTTTACTCTGCTTGTCCTACTAAGTGGGATATAAAGTGATGTTACTTAACGATGTCACCCACTAACTCAGAAGGTAGACAGTGGGAACTTAGGAACCTAGTTGTAAGATACTCGGTTCCTTTCTCCACTTGCTGCTAAATTTGAGGCGTTGCGTGTTGAGTGGTGGAACTCAACGCCGCGCTTTGCCTTGTTACTAGAGCGAAGAAATGAAAACATTACATACATTTCTGTGTCTATTTTTTTTACAACACGACAAAAATATATTAAATTGTGTAAATATTAACTAAAAATAACACTACGCTAATATAATATGAAACTTATATATTAAAGTTAAATATACAAATTCTTGTCAAATATGCCTCATTCAACGTTCCTCCAACTCATGCTGATACAATTTCCGGTACACGGAAAAGTGAATTCTAGAACATTCCAAAGCCAATTTTAAACGCTTCTATTTTATAATATGTCATTAGTAGAACAGATAACTTATAAGAAAAATTACACTCAGATAACTAGACAAAGTGCGGCGTTGAAGTCCGCCGCTCAGTATGGTAATATCTCGAAATTTTGGGGAAACAAATTAATTCTGAAGAATACGCCCTGAAGTAAAAAAGTGTAAAATCAATAAATTAAATTTCAATTTTTTTTATATTTATCTTTGGAGAATAGAAGTGTCTTGATAGGAACGGAATGTCTCAACATCAAGTTCTCAAGTTATCTCTGTTTAAATTAACACACGTGACAGTGATTGTAAGCACGTTATAATATATATGTGATATTTACTTCTGGATTGATTATATTGAAATTAATTACACTTAAAGAGTGGCGTTGTGTTCCGCCGCTCATTGCAATCTCGTTATTTTAATTTTTTTTTGCTTCACGCTCTATCCCACACATGGCAGGATAGGCAGAGGGAACTTGGGAACCTAGTGTTAAGACACTTCGTTCCACTTCAGTTCCCCACTCTCCACCGAATTTGAGGCATTGTGTGTTAAGTGGCGTAAATCAACGCCATGTTTGCCCTTGTTACCAGAGCGAAGAAATGAAAACATTTATCACACGCTTATGCCGCTGCGTCAAGACAGGCCTCGATTTCTAAAATGTACGTACAAATTAAATATCTTTTATTTCCGAGTGGAAAACGAACCAAGAGAAATCTATTTATGATCGCATTCAATCTGTTCCACACACAATTCTTTACATTTATAACCATAGAACACTTAATGAGAATCCACTTTGATCTAAATTTAGTAAAGAGAAACCTAACATAATTTTGCTTTTACCAAAACGAAAAGCATTTTTACATTGACAAAATAAATATAAGCGTATAAACTAGCCACTAGAACCAACGGCGCAACTGCATATGACCATATGTTTGTACGTACAATGTACATACATACTTGTATGCTGTAACAGTGTAATGTTAATATTACTTTGGGTATTTATCGCAAAGAGTAGGGTGGACAGTGGGAACCTAATGTTAAGGTTTTAACCCCCATTTGGCGTCTTGACTTTTGTGTGATGAAACTCAATACCGCGCATTATCATTCCCAAGAGTGCGGTGGAAATCGAATCATTATGTAATTTATGTACTCTTCGTATATATCATAATTTACATAATGTTAAGGCCTTATTTGAATTGAAAACACGCAATGTTTAATATAGAAATTAAAGGGAGTGCAAGTCACTCTTTTATTGCCTTCTCCCCATATTGTTAAACATGCATGGCAATATATATTTTATATATATCAACATTACATGACTACATTAATACTTTGGTTAGTTTACTAAGTGCCCAGTGAAATGCTATTAAGATAAAGGTTGTATGTTCGGTTTGACACATTGGGTACAATCGTCTCATTTATTTAATTTTTATATTAATGACCTTTATATATATGTATATATTGACCTGTCGTGATGCAGGGCTACAAGCATGGTGAAAGGTCGAGGTTCCGTCTCCACTCGAGGTAATTAAATATTTCTAATTTTCATTTATTTACACTGGTAACAAGGTAGAGCGCAGCTTTAAGTTCCCCCACTCAACATACAATGCTTCAAATTGGGCGGAAAATGGGAAACGGAACGGAGTGTCTTTACATTAGGTTCTCTGCATGCCATGTGCGGAATGAGGCTAAGTAATACATATATATTATACTCGACATCAGCGTGTGAATTTATTTATTTATGTATGTACTAATAAATATTTACGTATGCTCATCAGTTGTGTTGTTACCATAGTCCATGGGCTTGCCTAATTTGGAATCACATATATCCATATACGAAAAAGACAAAGATTTACATTTAGCGATAGACATTTCTAAATGTTTGTAAGAAATAAAATGTAAATATAAAACAAAAACGTGCTACAAGTGTTATAGATACGTTCGCGATCTATAAGTTGTATGAGAAACTACTAAGGTAATAAAATGTCTTGTTAGTTGACTTATACTTAATTCTAAAATGGTTAAGGAATCTGAGAGAGTTGCTGCTCTACACAGATTTTAGTTTTACTCAGCACATAACAGGTAGGAGGAAACAGAGGGAATTTGAGAATCTAATGTTCAATTACCCATAAAAAATACAACATTTTAACTCTTTTGAACCTGCTACAGCTGCCGAATGGTTAACAAAACTAAATATTTCTTCCTTCTTCAACTCTTCACTCGTTAAAGACACAAAAAAATATATATTGTATAGTAGTGAAGTGAACATTTAACGATAATTAGTTTAAAATTTTCATTGAACAATAAAATATCCACATCCACAGTCAACAAAAGCGAACCAAATACCGCTGTACCAATCCGCGCTCGATAACCATCGTTAATGTATCCTGCAACCACAGTTTATACTGACAAATGTTTAAAATTGCGTATGTAGTTTATAAATTAACTATATTGTATTATTTACACAGAGAAAATATAATTTTGAGACCCTCTCTCTCTCTCTGACCAAAATGCCAAATCATTTTATTTTCAGAGCGTCGAAATAAAAACAATTAATTCCCCAATGATCATCAAATCCACAACTGTCACGCTTACAGTCAATCTGATCGCCGCTTAACAGCAATTATATTAGCTATTACAGTAAAAAATGCGGGCTTTTATGTTTTAATATTTCTTCAATTGCTATGTGTAAACAATCAATATTATAAATTTGAATATTATTTAAATGAAATATTATGGTAACAAAGTATTAATAAATATTTTTTAAAAAATTAAGAAAAAAATATTTATATTATGAAACAAAGAAACATTAATTATGTATAAGGTCTCTTTTTACCTCGTGTAAACACGAATATTTAAAAGAGACCTTTCTAACTTTACATTATTTCCACAAAGCGACTTTCTAGTCTAGACTTAAAGGCTTGGAGGTCGTCATGGCGTATGAATGTAAATAACGGATGTGGATTCAAATTTGAGCAAATGTAATATTTTTTATTTTAATAGTATCTTTCATTTTCGCGATTGTTACACATTTTAAATGAATCAATTTTAACCCGACTAATCGCGTATATTGTTTGGTTAACATTTTTGGAAACCCGACGTTTCGAACACTTTACAGTAGTCCGTGGTCACGGGTAGAGTCTAACCCCGCGATTCATCAGGTTAAAATTGATTCAGTTAAAATTTTATATTTTTATTTCCTCGCTCTAGTAAATCCTAAGCTCAGTGTTAAGTTACAATACGTCGAGAATTCTAATCATGGATTCTTAGGTGCCCTCAGTACAGACAGAGGGCGGCGTAAAGCTCTACTACCTCCCAAGCTTTCCCAACAAATTTTCCAGATATTACGTGTATAATTCTTACAATATTTCAGTCCCCTAAGAGAGAAACGAATATATGACGATATTGTAAGTTCCTAGATCATTGTTACAAAAAAATGGTTGATTTTGAGATTATTTCTAATCTAATCATAGATAAGAAAATTCATAGATAGAAAATAGTTTTTTACTATTTTTAAAGTGTTATTCCATACTTAGGAAAGAAAAATACTAAATTTGAAAACGTATAAAAATTTTAACGAAGCAGGAAATTTTTTTATAAATTTTTATTATTTTTTTACGTTTTTAAATTTAGTATTTTTCTTACCTAGGTGTGGAATAACATTTTAAAAATAGTAAAAATATTTAATAAATAGCATTTTCTCTTGCCAAACGATAAATCTAGCGAATTGTCTTTGGCTGGCGAAAATTTGTAAAAATCTCCCTACAGAGATGCTAACAACATAAATAAGTTGTAACAAGCGTATAAAAATTTCGACGGAGCTTGGTGAGAACGAATGGCTTAGTGGACAGAGCGCTTGGACGGATTCCAAGAGGCGCAGGTTCAAATCCTGCTTCGTTCAAATTTTTATACGTTTTTAAATTTAGTATTAGAAAATAGTTGTTACCATATTTTTAATGCCTATGAGGTAGCAAAAAAAAACACGTTTTGTTTTCACAAACGTTTCGCATGTTTCCGCCCTCAAGAATACTTAACCTGTCGATAAACTCATTGTATTTAAAATTGAATTAGCTTTACGCTGTATACCTTACATGGCAGACGGAAGCATATAGCAGACAGAGGGAGCTCGGGAAACTAGTGTTACTTTCCCTACTTTCTGCCACGTTACTTTCCCTACTTTCTGCCAAATTTGAGACATTGCATGTATTAAATATTATTTTTTGAAAATATTAAATATTTCATTTCCTCGAGTAGGGATTGAACCTGTCAAGTTAATAGACACACGCTTGTGCCCCTGCGCCACGACAGCCATAAAATTACATTAAATATTACCAATTAATGGTTAAATGTAACAAATTAATGAAATTGGTCAGTTAATTAAAGTATTGGATCGCAATGTGGTCGAATATTGGAGGTAGATGAGAAATTAACCGGAAATACTTTAATTATTGTATAATTTTACTTTAGCATAATTATAGGTAAGTACATAACATTAAAACATTATGTAATATTAGATTATAATAGTAGTTTCTTTTATTTCTTTTATATATATACAAATAAATAGTCTTGAGTATTGTCACTTAAAGTAATTCCTTGTTTTCGGACTGCTGACGGAAAACTATATCTTAATACTGCGTTCTCTCTATCTGTTGGGCGGAAATAAATAAAAAAAAATTAAATAACCCATGATACCAAAATAACTAACCTTTCTTGATGTTTGTAGCCCTTAAGTTGCTTATCTATCTATACTGCGTTCTCTCTATTTGCTGCAAACGCTACGGTCTCGACATACCTATACATGTATATATATATATATATATATATATATATATATATATATATATATATATATATATAATTATTTTTTTGGAATAAAATTTCTTTCTTGGTGCTAAATGTCATATCCCTATAAGTTTAGATTACGCAGCAATTATGATACAAACTGCATGTTCATCATCTTTTGATTGCAATGAGTTAGGAGCTTAATTTTTCGGCTTTCTGAGGGACTGTACACCTGAATATTTGATAATAATTACAGCATGGTACTTTATGTGATAAACGATAATGACAGACGGGCTGATACGACCGTCTTCTAGAAGAGATTCATTTCTTTTGAGATGTGTGTCTTTTGAACTCTAAAAAGAAGAAAAAAAACTATAACACTATGTTAAAATACACCAACATTCTCATAAAAAAGTGTTCTATTTATAAAGAAAGGCACAATGGCTAACAAAAAGCGCAATTACCATCACGCACTTCCCACGAGGTACTCGCAATTGTGTCCATATGTTTACACGTACTAGTTATTTACTGTTAAAGCCAGGCGAGATGAAAATAAGGATTGTTATATTATAACAATATATTTTTTACGTTAAGTACTTCCAAAACAGCTTTTTTGTATGTATATTTATATGAAACTCTACCGTTGTGGGCGAATGACACCCATACATCATATCAACTGGCGTTAGTATTTTATTTGTTTATTTTTCGCCAATTTTCTCTTGCAATATTAAAAAAAGTTCAAATTAAATATTAAATGTTTTTATGTCTTTGCTCTGGTGAAAAGGCAAAGCGCGGCGTTGAGCTTCGCCACTCAAATTCGGTGGAAAGTGGGGAACAGAACAGAGTGTCTTATCTCTGGGTTTCCAAGTTCCCTCTGCCAAATTACCCTGCCTAGTGCGTGATATAACGTAAAGGTGAAAAAAAAACTTATAATCACACTCCTTAATGATGTTTGAGTCGATAGCCATTGTGATTTTTATGCTTAAATATTAGGGAATTCAACCAAGTAGAAGTCATTGAAGTAAAGCCCGATCAAGTGAACACCGGTTATATATTAAGAAATTTGTGTTTACGAAAAATATTTACTACTAAAATTAATTATTTTACACTTGCTAAATAATTTTTTTATCTTCTAGCTGTATTCCGCGAGAAAACACGATAAACAGGGGGAACCTGGGAACCTAATGTCAGACACTCCGTTTCCATTAAAACAATTCCGTTGTCCACTTTTGTCAACTAAGTGTCAGGCTTAGCTTTTTTACTACAATGAGAAAATATTAAACATTTCATCCCACGAGAGGGAATCGAACTTACAACCATTGCATTAACAAATCACCCACTTGTATCCTTGAACCACGATGGCCTCACGGCATTACATTACATAATAAGGTAAAAGAAAAATACAACAAAATTTAAGATATCATATATCGAAAACATTTATTTAAGATGTCACTATTATAAAATATTTCTAAAGCGATTTCAGTATCAAAAATCGAATACTAACTATCGACATGTGAATGCAAAACCTATTTAAAATAATGACGAGGCGTTGCAGTAATAAAAATATCATTAAACAAAATTATTTCGAACACAAAGATTGTATAGCTCGATATGTGATTAAATGAAACTGATTCGATAAAATTTGAAAGAAAGACGTTTACGAGTAATAGTTTTTAGCCGCACATGGCAGTGTGGGCAGAGGGAACTTGGGAACCTTGAGACACTTCATACTGTTCACAATTTTCCGATGAATTTAAGGCATTATGTGATGAGTCTTTACTATTTTTATGTACAGAGCAAAGAAATATAAATATTTCATTTATTTCATTTGATCTTGTGGTGATCGAACCAATAACCTCTCTCGTTCACAGTCTCATGCTTGTACTCCTGCACCACGACAGGCATGCTTATTTTCTTGCAAATTTCCGTTGAACTGCTTTTCATGAGTTTTTCACACTAAGTAGAGGAGCTATTAAGGAGAAAGGGAGCATCGTTGAATTAAAACAAGAGCATGTAATATCTCAATTGCAGGCTGAAATTGTAGAAGAGTGTTCTTCAATATTTAGATTGATTCTTAGATTTTGTTTTAACTTATAATAAAATTTTACTTGAATCAAACTATAATTAATAACATTTTATTACGTGCATCAAAGCAACACCCTGGATCTTTAAAATAGGTAGAAAGCCGTAGTGATTTATCCATATTTCACTGCATTCTCGTAGTGATTTATCGCTGTATCACTAAATTCTATCTGTCGATGGCTATTATGCGAGAAATCAATAGACAAAACTTGTTATAAATCAATAACGTAAAGCCATAAAACTGCAAGTATAAGCTTGGAAACTGGATATACAGACAGACAAAAACCGTATCTCACACATTGGTCGAGACGAGCAGGTGTGTCTGTGATTCGTAATAGTCTTTATATTGAATAGTTTTGTTACATTTCTATAATAATAAATAGGAATTATTTTTATATCCATTGTGAGCGTATTTCTTTTCTTTGTATACACTATACCCCTGCTCGGGTTTCCAAAAGTTTATAATATATATATATATATATATATATATATATATATATATATATATATATATATATATATATATATATATATATATATATATATTATAAACTTTTGGAAACCCGAGCAGGAATACTGCATTTGTCTGTGGTCACGGGTAGACTGAGATGATACCCGTCTGTCAGTTGACATAATTATTATATCGAACTACCGCCAACGGCTTTTTAATTTTTTTGCGTACTGCTCTGGATTCTTGCAGAATGAGTTGACCGTTGGTATGAGGCGTTTGAGATTTCAGTTGTTTTTATATCAACCTTCTTCTCTATTGAAATTAGAAAGTATTTGTATGCCAATTGCCTCACGGATCATTCTAAGGATGCGTCTGTCCTCCCTAGCAAGGATGTCGACTTTTTGAAACCTGATGTAGTAGTTGAGTTTATCTGCTGTATGCTCACACACTGCTGACTCCGATACAGACTTGTTCTTAACATCAAGTGAAATGTGTCAGGGATGACCAATGTACGATAATTACGAAAAAAAGAATCCACTTTTTTATTAGGCTCAAGAATTGGCTTACTTTTTTATTAAGTTTGAATATAGTTTACTAGAATGTGCGTGGGTTTCCTATTTGCTGTGCTATTTTGAAAACGAGATAATTGATGATCAATTTCTTTACAACTAGATAAAAAATATTAAACTACTGTAGCCAAAGTTAGCGTAAAATAATATTTTGGTAAAAGTAAAAGTATAATGTACTCTTATAATTAAATACATATTTTGTTATTATTTAAATCATGATTGATAAACTTATTTTCTGCGAGCAGTTTGGGTCAACGTTCTATAATTGTTTTTTATATTAAAAAGGAAATAAAGTGTTTGTACACTATATATTCAATTACATTCAGTGTTACGTGTTACAATTTTACGTGTTATATATTTGTAACTCTCCATTTCCTATACATCACTTATATTTTGAGAAATTTCAAGTTGAGTGGCGGAACTTCATTTTTGATTTTCTTTTATTTGATAAGAAACATCACGAATTAATCCACAAAAAACGCAACACTGTTTATAGTCTGATGGTGTTTCACGACGGTTTCTCGAGTAATTTTTAAATCCATTCAAATGATTTGCCTAAAATTTCTCCGCATATAATCATAAGTTAAATAATTAAACACATGTACAACTATATAAGAATAGACAAGCAGTAGTTAGCGCGGCATATTTAGCGAATATTACCGAAGCGAGAGAAGCAAGTGTAATCCTTCATAATCCCAGATCAGGCGTTGGCTGCGTGTTGAGAATAATTTCCATATATTTGTGAACCGGTATTGTATTTAGTCGTGTAAGCCTGTAGCGCTGTGGGTCAGAGTCGAAAGATTGAAATATACTCAGTTCCAATATACTTTTTAATTGTATTATTTTAGCTGTACGCTGTATTCCACACATATCAGGGTAAATAGTAGGAATTTAGTGTTAAAACACTCCGTTCCTTACAGAATACTTAATTTTACTGGTCATTTTTTCAATCTAAGTATTATGTTGATATTTAGATCATCAATTTTATTAATCTTTACGATTGAGCTTTAATATTTTCTCGTAATTTTACGTGTACATGTAAAACATCATACAAATCATATAAGTCAATTCACTTACTTCGATTAGCTGTATCCCGCAAATGGTAGGGTAGGCAGAGGGAACTTGGGAACCTAGTATTAAGATACTCCGTTCCACTTCCGTTCCCCACTTTTCACCGAATTTGTGGCTTTCAATCATATTAGTAATGAAATAAATGAATATTATCTTATTTTTTGTTTTTTTTTTAATTTATTTAGTTTATTTAATATAGTTATGATTTTCTCCAATTCAAATAACTGCAATTAAGATATTAAATAAGTGTAATGTTTCAATAGAATAACTTATTAGCCATCAAAACAATACAAAGACAAATCTAAAAAAAAGAAACAATTAAACCAAGATATAGCGCTCGGTGTACCCCGGACTTGCCACTAATTTCAGTTTTAAGCCTTTCATGGAGCGGCTTAACCATATTTACAATAAAGTTTCGATGCCTCTAGATCGCGTTAGATAGTTTGCTGGGTATCTTGTTGACTTAAGGAACTGTCGTCTAAAACTAGTGAAGTTGGCCAAATACTTATTCTACAGTCGCTGAGTGTAATAGAAATGGAAACTCATAGGGTAGTTTGATATTTAAATAATATTCTTAGGAAGAATATTATATGTTTTTTAAATTAAATAGTATTTCATGCCAAAACACCGTTTAGAATGACCCAGGTTCAGTCTCATATGGAATACTGTTCTCACCTCTGGGCTGGTGCACCATAATATCAGCTCGAACCATTTTATCAGTTGAAGACTTAATGATCAATCATTAATCACGAAGCTGTAAGATATTACAGAGTGCAGTGGGCGGCGTGACTCGTTTGTCTTGTCTTTTCCATAAATAAGGCAAAAAACATGAGATATTTAACATATTGTAAAAAAAAACGATTTCTACCTTACCCGCACAACAACAACACAACTTAACACTGCACTTTGCCTTGTTACCAAAAGGAAAAAAATGAAAATATTTTTTTTTTCTTTAAGCGGGGATCGGACACACAACCTGTCGTGTTTGAAGTCATATTTCTGTGACCCTCGCTACGACAGGCTTCAGACTCTTCTATTTCAATATTATTTTTACAATCAAACAAAAATACTGCTTAAAAAAGCTTCTATCTCTTCTTTTGGCATATCAGTGTAGGCGAAGGTAACCAGGTGTTAAGATCTTTCGTTTCCTAATTTCCGTTAATTTCCAAGATATTGTGTGTTAAATGGCGGAACCCAACGCTGCGTTTTGTTCCTGAAAAGGATGCAATGAACATAAATCAATGCAAAAATAATACTACTTAAAATGTAAGAAAGTAAAAATCTTTAAGTAAACATAAGATATTTAAACACACATAGTAATAATAAATTAAGATAGCATTCCTGTACTTATTGTGTTACGTGTCCTGTACTACTGCTACTGCACCTGGGACTTATACACGTCCGGGCGATGCGTTAGTATCAAACTACTTTAAACAATATATGTTTATTGTTTCTTTTTATCTATTTTGTATATTTTTTATTTTGGTTTCTCGTTTTACCCAATTTTCGCATTAATAATAATTATATAATGATGTAAATTAAATATTAATTGTAAAAGTTTTTAAAGAATAAGCTCTTTAAAGCTTATGGGGTAGGGGTACAAGGGTGTGAGTAAAAACTCCACAGGTTGTGCCCTACTCAAAGAAAGGAAGTATGAATTATTTTAAAATGAAAAAATTAACACTTTAATTTCTTCGCTACTCAAAACTTAATGCTCCAAATTCGACAGAAAGTGGACAACTAAACGAAGCGTCTTAGTACTAAGTGATTTGTTCCGGAATACAATGTGGAACTGATAATTTTACCCTGACAATAAATCTATTTAGATCGTAGTGTATTACTTGATTTCTTTAATGTTAAAAAATATGAAATGTATTATATTAATTATTAAATATTTATTTTTATGTATCTTATAGTAACACTTATTAAGTAAAAGATATAAAATAAATAGATGTGTTATAGCTAATAAGAATTTGTCTTGTGAGCTTGGTGGAGGTGCTTTTATTTCCACTCGAAGAAATGAAATATTCGATATTTTATTTCCTAGGTTACCAAGTTCCTTCTGTATACCTTGAAGCTACAATGAAAATACTACTTTTTGGAAAATTTTAAATGTCTACGAAAAATGGAAATTTATTTTATCAAAACTGGATAATAAATATAACTTTATTTTCAAACTTCCCAACGGGATTAAAATACATATTTATTTTTTCTTAAAAATATGATTCTTATTGTTATTAACTATTTTTTTTACCTCAACTTTACTATAAGTATAGAGAGGTACATTTAAAAAAGTATAACAAACATTTTTGCATTTTCTCCCACATCTTTATTTTCCATTTTTCTTTGTCTTGAATCATTGCTTGTTGAGTGGCGGAACAAAACGCCTCCTTTGTCTAAGACCTACGATATACAAGCGTTCCCTTGAGTGGAGTATAAACCTAAAAATACAATGTATAGTACGTATGTGTACTGAAATACTGTATACATTTTTTTTTGTACAAGTATTAAATACTATTGAGGCCAGTCGTGGCACAGAGGCATAAGTGTGGGACTGTAAACAATGTGGGTTCAATTCTCTCACGGAAATAAAATATTTAATATTTAATTTTTTTGTTCGGGTATCGAGGTTAAGTGCGGCGTTGAGTTCCGCCACTCAACACGAAATGCCGAAGAAAGAATTTGGAATAGAGTATCTTACCCTATTATGTGTAGACGTAGGGTGAAACTAAAAAAATACATACATACCTTAAAAAAATTATGTAAGTAATTAAATTAACTGACCAACAAAACATTACTTTAACTAAGAAAACATTAGGTTTCGTATTTCGGTACATTATAAAATAGTCTAATTACTGTTTTCTTTACTTTTCCTTTACAGTGTAACTGTAACGGTCATTATGACTGTAAACGTAGTGGTGACTGTGAAAGTAGTGGTTACATTACAACGATATTTACTAAAAGTAACGATTAAGATTTTCTTCCCGCGCCACACTTCTGTGGAATGACCTACCAGCGGCAGTATTTCCAGGTCGATACGACATGGGTACCTTCAAAAAGCGCGTTTACCTCCACCTAAAAGGCCGGCAACGCACCTGTAGCTCCCCTGTAGCTCCCCACACGTTGCCGTGGGTGACGGTGATCACTCGTCATCAGGTGACCTGTACGCTCGTTTGCCTTGTCTATACCAGAACAAAAATTAAAAAAAGTTATTTTCTCTGGTCTATTGAGAGAAAAATATAGAAAAATTAAAAAAAAACTTTCGTTCCAAAAATTTTTTATGCTGCTACCGATTTTACTGCCGATTTTCACTTATTTATATAATATATAACTAATTCAGAGTAGCATCTGTCGCAATTAATAATCTGTAAATACGATTAAATCCATACATACGAGTATGTAACCCGGCGACTTTCATTTATTTACACATATGTACCAAACGTATGTTTAATTTATTTTATGAATTTAAAATATTCTTAATTGTATTGAGGCCTTGGTGCAGAGACACAAGCATGAGACTGTAAGAGGTTGAAGGTTCGATCCCCATTCAAGGCAATGAAATATTTAATATTTTCACATAAGATATTTTCATTTCTATATCGTTGAGTTCTGTCACTCAATACACAATGCTTAAAATTCGGCGGAGAGTGAGCAACGGAACGGATGTGAATGTCATAACACTAGCTTCCCAAGCTCCCTCTTAAGTGAAACTGAAAAAAAAAACTTTGTTTAAGAATTTGCTTCTTAAAAAAATAACGTACCTGCTTAAATAACAACCGTACCAAATTTCACACTACTCTAAACGCGTAATCGTTGTGAAAAGGGGTACAAAGTTTTTGCTTCACGTAGGTATATGGTGAAACTTGTTATTGAACTTAATATTAAGCTTGTTTTGATAAGAAAATGCCTAGAACAGGCAGTGAACCTGTTTTATTCGGGTCGACTAGTTTATTTCGCTTAGCGTTTTTTCTAAAAATTATTTCATAGTTTTTAGATAAGCTAGTTCTAATCAAAGTTTGGTTTTGCATACAAAATAATATAGTATAATTATCACTTTTTTAGCTTCATGCTGTATCCAGTACATATTAGAGTACACAGACGGCAACACTGGGAGTGTTAAGACACTCCTTTCCGTGCAAGCAATGTGTCAACATTGCTTCAGTGGCGGAACTCAGCGCCGCACTTTGTCTAGTTACCAGAGCGAAGAAATGAAAATATTAAATATTTCTCTTTTTTTCTTTGAGTGGGTATCAAACTTACAATCTGTTGCGTTTATATTCGCACACGCTTGTGCCCCTCAATAATTAAATTAAATAAGGAAATGTATGTATAATATTATATATGTATATATTTTATAATTTAAGCAAAATTTAGGTTTACAAATATATTTTAATTAATGTAAAGTAATCAATCATAACTACCTAAGCGTTCTTTAAAATTCTTTTTTTCTGTCACTTGACCGCATGCAATTGTTTGAAACGTCCGTATAGGTATCGAACCTACGATAATTGCGCTCACAGTCAATAGCTGTGCCTCCGTCCACGGTAGCCTTTACGTAAACCTGAGTACCTACGTAATTATTAACCTCTCCTACAGTAACATTAGAAAACTATATAAAATTATATACACATATAAAAAATATTAATCTAAAATTATAATTCGATCCATCTGTACCAAAGAGATTGGAAACCAATTCGCAATGTTCAAAAAGCCATCTGGCAGTTAAAAACAGGTTAAAGAATGTATTCCTTTGCACCTGTCTTGAGCCGACTCGTTCTTAGCGGATGTTCCGTACGTTCACCCAGTGTGAAAGAGATGGGTGATAAGCGTGCCGGTTGAATGGGATAGCAATATAAATTATATAGGAGTGTAAAAGAGACGGGTATACAGTCGCGTGGCGCGAGAGAAGGACGGAAGATCGTTTTATATAAGAAAGTTTTAAAGAGTTGATCTTTACGTATAGAAGTAAACAATGCAGTGATGGCCTTATATGGTATTGCACAGTATGATCTTGAGATCATGATGGGTATATCTTTAATTTTTTTTTGGATATAAAAAAATACAGCATCGTTTCCGGTTTTTATTAAAAGTTTGATAATTAAGGCTCTTTCAATTTTTTTGGTAGATTTATTTAGATTTATTTTAAGATAGAAATATTTTTCTAAAATTAATATTTTTATCGCAAGTAATCGCTAATTGCACACCAGACAGCCTTTTGTGCGTTTTTTGTTGAAAACAAAAAAGTGAGGCAAGAGGTTGTACTTAGGTGTTAAATTTCATTACATACCTTTTTTGTTTTTATTTTATATTAATAAGAAGGTGAATAAAAATTTGAGTTTCAAAAAAACTTAAATTGAAATAGGAAAATTTTGATTGAAACTCCCTTAACCACAGGCCTAACGTCGCGCAGGGACGCAAGCGTGTAAACGCGAGAGGTTGTGAGTTTGATGCTCACTAGAGAAGGTGAATATTTAATATTTTAAAAAATAATACTTTGCTCTAGTAACAAGGTAAAGCGCTACATTGAATTTTGTTATTTAGCACATGATGCCTCAAATTTATCGGAAAGTGGAGAACGGAAAGGACTGTCTAAACACTAGGTTCCCAGGTTCCTTCTGTCTACCTTTCTATTTAATTCCAGTACTCTGCTATATTCACGAAACAACATGAAGCTGGAGCAAAAGAATACGACGAATGATAATCAGTTTGGTTATACGACATAAAGTGTTAAGTGTATTATTAAATTACTCTTTTTTTAATCTCCGCTCAAAGTAGGGTAGGCAGACGGAAGTTGGGAACCAAGTGTTAAGACACTCCTATACCCACTTTCCGCTGGATTTGAGGCTTAGCATGTTGAGTAGCGGAAATTAACGCCGCAGTTCGCTTTGTTACCCGAGCGAAGAAATTAATTTAAAAAATTTTAATTTCTTCGTGTAGGGAGCGAACCCATAATATTCTATCTCTCGAAATCATTTGTTTTATATTATTCTTATTTCTGAGCCATGTTGTGGCAACAGCGAGCTACAAGCATGCATTTGGATATATGACAGGTTATGGATCCATCCCCACTCAAGGAAATGAAATATATATACTATTTTCTTTACTTTTTTTATGGTAACGAAGTAAAGCGCGGTATTGAGACGCAATGCCTCATATTCAGCAGAAAGTGGAAAACGGAAATGAGTTTATGTTAAATAGCAAAGTAGTTAAAATCGTTAGTTCCCTCTACCCTGCCATATGCAGAATACAGCAAGAAGCTAAAAAAACTTAAAACATATGCAAAAAAAAAATATAGTCGTCGGCGTACTTTATTAAATACGGCTACTCATCATAAAACAGCGGTAAATTCATTACGTTGCTACTACTGTTTTGCAATTACATATACGCCAATAAGATAGACAAACTTTGAGTCGTGTTCTTCAAGATGATTAATAAAAAAAATTAAATAGCTTATATACATAGAGAAAATGTCTGACTGTATATTCGTTGCAGTCAAAACTCTTACAAAAATAATATTGACCAGCAAAATCAGTCAGAAGAACTTTAGATTTGTATGCAATAATAATTTTGACAAAAAATACTTTTGCCCATTGGTAAGGTTACCTAACCAACATAATCTAACCTATGCTAGGTTAGGTTATGTTGGTTAGGTTAGGTTAGTGTTTTGAACCGCAAATTTGTAGTCAAAAGTACTAATAACCAACAATTTTCATTCAAAACCACTATTGACCAACCTGTTCAGGCAAAAGTATTTTTGAGTGATTAATAGTTTTGAATGCAACGTATTCATAAAATGGTTATGGATTCGATCTCTACTTATGATAGTGTTAGTATATTTACTATAAAAAAACATAGTTTTTTAAGTGTCTAGCCTGTCTACCACTAGGCTATAGCCTGTTCAGGACGAACGGATAGCATAGCCTGAGTAATAGGATTTCGCTTGAGTAGAGAAACTTGCGTATGGCATCCTGTAAATAAAATATTTTAAATTCTCTTTACTTACTTTTTTATATACAAAAAAGTTTTTTGAAAAAATAGAGATTCGAACTCGCTACCTTAACAAGTAGACCGTTTAAATACTTACTCAAGATGGTATTAATTAAAATAAATACGTTTCAATCTTCCACTTATTGACCGACTACCTGCTTGGAACAAAAAATACAGTGGTTTTTTCTACTGAGTACCACCGTGTGTGCTTACAAAGACTACACATTTTTTAATACTTATATCAACTGTTAATATTAATATTTTCTTAAATAACTCGTTGAAAGTTTATATAAATTGATTTATAATCGAGTCTCAGAAATTGTAAATGTCTCGGAAAGGAACGGAGAGAAGTAAACGAAGTGTCTCAACTCTAGTTTCCTACTACTTTGTTGTATGTGGGATACAGTGTAGTATAAATACAAAAAAAAAACAAGTTTCTGAGAAAATTTAAATAATTACTTCAAAATGAAATTAAAGGGCGGCGTTACTTATCACCACATATACGTAATGCCTCAAAGGCGGAAATAAATTGAGTGTTTTAACACTGGGTTCTTAAGTTCCCTCTGCTTTCCCTGCCATTTACGAGAAACAGAGAGAAGTTGTAAACGCGACAGGTTGTGGCTTCGATCCTCACTTGAAGAAATATTTAACATTCTCAAATTTAACAAAAAAGGCAAAGCGTGACGTTGAGTTCCATCAAACAACATGCAATGCTACAAATTCAGCAAAAAGTGGAGAACGAAATGGAGTGTCTACACTATGTTCCCAAGTTCCCTTTACCTACCCTACCATGTGCAGGATAGAGCGTAAGGCTGAAAAAAGCTTATAATTTTAAATAGTTAAAATTATAACTTTTTTTAAAAGAATAAACAATTAAAATAATGCTAGGAAGAAAAAGAGTAGGTTGCTCAGTACATGTCTATAGACTTATCTGTTTTTAAACTAGTAATGTCGCGCGTTTGTCCTGTTACCAGATCGAGGAAATGGTAACAATTCATACCCTCAAATGGGAATTGAACCAACAACCGTAGTGATTGTGTCAGACGCTGTGACGTTGCGTCGCTATGACGTCAAATAAAATAATACCTACAAATTGAACTAAAAGTAATTTTTTATATAAAAAATACGTATAATTTAGTAGAATTATCTAACATACAGTTATACAAATAATATATTATACCGTTACTCTTTGACTCTTTTTTGGACACTAAAATTAGGAAAATTTTAAATCGGTAAAAAACGGGTAATGGAAATGACTTAATGGTAACTAAGTGTCTTATGGTGATAAGACACTCAGTTTCTATTAATCCCAGGGTATCTGGCGAGGTTCTCTGTTTCTACCGTGTGAGAAATATACAAAGCGTATGATACTGTGAAGTTATAACTAATAAAAAATATCTTATAACAATTATCCACTTTTTTTATTTATTTCGAAACAAAGTTTACGGTAAGTTTTTTATACTTTACAGTAGTTCATGGTCACGTCAATCAATACCGTACTCTTCTTAACCAGGCCACGGAAACAGCTATTCTGTAGATTCAAGTAGTTTTCCAAATAGTATTTCAGTACAAAATTACTGTATATTTCTTTTCATTTACATGCTTTATCCCGCAAATGGTAGAGAGAGCATAGTGTCATGACACTACTATATCCTCTTTCTGGCCGAATTAGATATATCGTGTAATGATTAAGAAACTAGGGCCTGTGGACTCACTTTTTCGAGTGGGGGATTGCACCAACTATCATCACGATTATAATTATTCTCCTGCAGCTCTAGGATTTCTACATTTGTACAATTACGAACAACAAGCAAGACGAACAGATCATTATTATTATAAGGAATTCTAAAAAAGCTAGCTATTTTTTGTTCCCATCAAGAATAATATTTTCTTTTGTTTTCTGATTTGTGATATATTTTACAATATATTATGTTATATACTACGTTATATACTATGTTATACAATGTACTATGTATAAATATATATGATAAAAATAAAAGGTCGCCAATAGTAAAGCGTTTAATTGACACTCTTTTTACCAATTTTATTCGAAGCGTTACTTTTGGAACTTTACATGCCACCTTTATACGATACAGCAGGAATAAAGTATATGCACGCTCCCCAACTTCTGTTTCATTTTCATACTTTGTAATTAACTGAACTCAACGCGATATAAAAAGCACAGAGTAAGGCTGCGTAGTTTTTTTAAAAGATGAAGTGAAATTAAATAAATCACACATACATTTAAAGTAACTATAAAGTAGGTTTTACTTGACTTTAACTTAGTTTAGGAATATATTTTAAATGGTAAATATGTATACCTTTCGCTGTGTTCCGCACATGGCAGGGTAGGTAGAAGAAACTTGGGAACCTTGTATTAGGACACTCCCTACCATTCTCAACTTTCCGTCAAATTTTAGGTATTGCGTATCTAGTGGCGAAAAACAACGTCACGTTTTGCCTTGTTACGATTAAGATTATATAAAATGATCCGTGATTGTATTCAATATTAAATTGAAGTAACAAATGCCTACCGAGTCGAAGCTTTAATTCAAAGACTTTTCAATTTTGAGGAGTAAATCAGTAAAGTCAAAAAATATTTAGATTTTTTGTATTCGATTGTTATAAATAGGAGTAAGCATGGCATCTTATTTTGTTATCTAGAAAATATCTTAATAATTAAGATAAACAAGGAAATAGTCGAAGTATTATAGAGAATATATAAAAATGAAATAATAAGAAAATAATGCATCTAATAATTGAGTTAAATATCAATAATTTCATCCATTTCCCACTCATTAGACCTGCCATTACATTAGAAATAGAAATTAAAAATACCTTTTACGCGTTTGAAGAATTGCACGTCTTCCGTCAACTGGTTAACTTTAACCGGTGTGACGAGTGGTTAAAAAACTAAACTAGAATGTAACTACTATTTGTGATCGGTGAGTCAATAATTAACTACTGTAGTTACG